>JAPDSC010033274.1:53831-91785 GCA_026290005.1 Latrodectus geometricus
TATATATATATATATATATATATATATATATATATATATAGCTTTTCCAGAGTCCACTAGATGTGTGTAAGAACCTTTTTTTAGAATAAGTATACCTATTCAAACAAAATAAATACATTTATCAGATAAAGTTTCTAGGATGTGACTTGTGGCCCAGTTATAATTTAATAAGAAAATTCTACATTTTTCATCTGTATGCTTTCAAAACTACACAATTTCAAATTCATATTCCGGATTTTTCTATTTCTTTATTTATTCAATAAATTTTTACATTTCTTGGTTTATATATATATATATATATATATATATATATACACACAATTTTAGTGTTAGAAACATGCTATATTTCCACCTCTAAGGCATTTGCTTTCAATTCATTATTAATACTGAGTAAAAACTGTTGCTTTTCTGAAGCACCACGGTGACGCATGTTTGATTTTGCAATTAATGTTAATTTACCAGTTCTTTCAGCTTCCTCAGCATACTCTATTGTAGATTTTTCAAATTCATTTATGTCATCATCCAAACGCTTCTTTTTGATTTTTAGTTCATCAATTTCTTCTAAAAGTGCTTGCTTTCGCTCAGTTATCAGCTGCTTTTTTTTTTTTTGCTGTTTTAATTCATCTAAATATAATTTAAACTTTTGCCTGGCACAGCAGAAAAACTAAGGAGATCTTTGCTAATTATTATATTGTTGACACCTCCTATATTTTGGACGTGATCATCAATGATGTGCTTAGAAAGAATTTATTGATTGTTTATATCTTCTATCATAAAATTTTTGTTCACAGAAAACTCATGTTCAACAGATGCTTGACCATGAGAGAGTAGTAAAAGTAAATTAACTTTTTCCCATAAGTGACAATAATTCTGTCTATTTGAGAGCAAGTTAAAATAAAAAAATGTCTCTATTCTTTCTATAATAGGATCAAATTTCTCATCAATATAATTTTGAAATCTTACAGTTGGTTGTTATAATTTTTCAAGTCTTCTACAAATTTATGAAATTCTTTTAAAACAAAATCACATTCTGAAATATTTTAAACGCATTATATATATATATATATATATATATATATATATATATATATATATATATATATATATATAAGAAAGTTCTGCCTTTTATTTATATTACTTGATTCATTATTATATATCAGAGTTTGAGGATCTAAACATGATAAGTTTCGTACTACAGAATATTGCAAAGGGCATTTTTCTATTAACTTTTTGTCATTGATACTGAAAAGGATCTGCAATTTATAAAAATTCCATCTTCCGTTTTTCTAACAAAGTTTTGAAAATACACAATTCTCTGACGATTTCTTTAGATACAAATCCAACATCTAATTGAATAACATCTTTCTGATTGTCTTTATCTGTTACATAAATACTAATAAGTTTAAATTGTGAAATAGATAGCAAAGATTCTTTTAAAAACTTTTGCATTAAATTTTTCAACAATGCATGAAAATTTTCAGCAATAAATGGCAATATTGGTTTATCAGTTTAATAATGTGTCAGAAAAGATTCCACTTCACGAGCAATAAATATCAAAAGATTGCATTTAGAAGAAAAATTACATCTTTTGTACACTATATCAAAAGTATATCACAATATCAAATTTATTGGTACCAGGATTAGGAAATTTTTTGTTTTGAATAAATGACATATAAGTTTTAAGATATAGTAACATTTCAAGCAATCTGTTGAAAACACCTATATTTTTTAACCATAGATGATTGCAAAACTTTAAAGGAAATTTTACGCCTAGACCAAGGCTATCAAAGTCATCCCTACAAGCGGTGAGTCCTTAAATAGTCTGTAAGCTGTATTCGCTGTTATCTCAACTTCTGTAAATGCGGAACATCCATGGCTGTAAGCGTTGTGTAGAATGTGTAGGCTGCAGCTCCCGAGACTTGCAATATTTGAATGATGTTCACTTTTTAAAATTCAGCAAATTTAGTGAAAACAGACCAGTTTACATTTGGGACACCTATTGACAACTGGAATAATAACACTTGTTCCTAATTTTAAGCACTTCTAATTCACTTTTTCAAACAAAATATCTCCAGCTGAATGACCTAAAAATCTGACGAGTAATATCGTGTTTTAACTGTATCATTATCCCAAAATCGTATATGGCAGTCCAATTGTTTTGTCTGCAGATATTGGGTTGTTCGGAAAGTCATTTCGTTTTTCCCACCTAAATCAGTTTTTTGCTCGTGAGAACCAACCATTTTATGAGTATGAAATCATGCTACGACCAGAAAGACGGTAAAAGGTATTGGACTAGAATTGAAAATATACAATTCAATAAAATATTTATTCGCAATACGTTTTTCATTCTCATATAAAACGAAATAACTTTCCGAACAACCCAATAATTATGTAAGCTTTCATCAAAGAGATTCACATAATATTACTAATATTCTTAACTTTTTCTTTCAAAAAGTTGCCAAAATGAGGTGCAATTTCAGAAACTGCTAAATAAGCGCACTTTTTTTCAACACAACTGAATTGCTTTGCAATAGCACTGTCTGGAAACATTGCTTGAAAGAGGCAACTTATATTGTTACAAGAACTGTAGTTGAATCCACTGTTTAAAACTTTAAAGGCCCATAAAATAAATTTCAGGGCTTAAAACTTCTTTTGAAGAAACAAATGAATTTAAAATTTCAGAACATGCTTTGGGTTCAGATTCTTTAACAGGATCAGCAGAAATGAAAAAATATTTTAAATGAGAAGATTTTTTAACAGATACAGTCTGTTCTTATAAATATATATGTTTTTCCCCTTTCATATGGAATTTAATTGCCGATTTGCCCCATATTTGAAATACAGAAGTCTTTCTTCCAGACCAGACAATGGGCATGCGTTTTTTCTGAACCGTGCAAAAGCCAATCTTTGCATGGCTTCCAGAGTCCACTGGTCATTGAAAAGGTACTTTCAACCAGACACATTAAATAATTTATTTCAGTCTTTATTTCATTGATAAGCAAATTTATTTCGATTCATTGGAATCATACGCAGTTTTCATCAAGGGAAACATAGAAAGCATAATTTAAGTCAAAAATTTTATTATTATTTTATTAAATTAAATATTAATATTTGAAAAATTTTATATAAACCGCAGCAAAAAAAAAAAAAAACAATTAATATCACCCGTCTTGATTGTGCAACATATCGATCTTTTAGGGTGATTACTTCACTTCCTTTCACAAAAATTTAAATACTACTACGCTAGATTATCATGAAATTATTATTGGTTATACTAGATGCTTAAGCAGTTAGGGATACAAGTCAATAGATAAGAATGCAAAAATTTAAATAAGGATTGTGCCGTCATCTAGTAGCAATATTAAAAACTAATATTTAATAAGCTTTTTTAACGATTTCACTAAAAACTTAAAATATTTTCAAAAAATTATAACATTTTCTAGAAAAAAATAAATGCATCAAGATAAGAAAAAATTCCAGGAATAATTCACGATTTTCAAGGAGTCAAGTCGAAATTCAAGGAGTTTTATGGGCCTTATTTTTTTTTATTTTAATTTAAGGAGTTTCCAGGAGTTGTACGAACCCTGTAAATATTAAAATTAAAAAATCATTAAAAAATGATAATACTAAATAAAATGACGATAATAATATACATTATTTGAAATTGGTACAATTTAAATTATGTAAGATATAAAAAGCCTATTGCACGTAAAAAAGTGGAAACGAGTTGCGAAATGTTTTTTTTTTTAATCATATCTCTTAAAGTTAAAAGTGTAGTGTTTAATAATTTAATAAGATGATCATTAAAATCAAGGAAGTAAATTTTGATAAACACAATAATAAGTATCACATGTGTTACATCATGGAGTTTCATTTAAAAATAAATGCTTATGCGTCTACTAGGTATATGTCTACTAGGTATATATATAGAAGACGATTGAGCCTGATATGGAATCGATGATGTGATAACTTGAAACCGGTAATGTAAGAACTAGTTTGATAAAAGAATAAACTGTGTTCAGTTTATCAGTGAGCTGCAGATCCTAAATATCTTGCCATAAAGACAAAATAAAGAGCTTATCCATTTCCTATATCTATATGTGGAATGAGAAGAATGAGTTCAGAACACTCTTTTAGAAGCTAAGTCCCCGAGCTAATAAATATTAATTCGAAAACAGCTGGGTTGCTTTATGGTGCAAGTTCCAAAATTTTACAAGTTACACCACACTTTAAACAAATATTTAATTTTTTCTTGAAAATCACTTTAAAATTTTGCTAAAAGTCTAATAATATGAAATAATAGAATTAAAATAAAAAATGCGTGTAAAATTTTATAAATCTATATCCAAACTCATAAATTGTTTATTTTAAAATTAAATAAAATGAATAAAGCCAATTGTTCTTAAAAAAGAGAATATTTTCGTGGGGACGTTCCCCTAGTATATCTTGAATGGTTAAAGTATTACTTCTAAAAAAAGTAAAACAGTGATGGTTAAAAAACTAAGACCTGAAATTAAAATGGATTCTACAGAACATGGTCCATTACTCGTTTCACACCATGGATTTAAATCACGTAGAAACGATTGTATACTTGTGAAACGATATAACGGTGAGCACTCCTTAAAGGTCAGCAACGGTAAAATATTTAATGGGAAAATATATAGTGTAACAGTATTAGGATTGTTTATGACCTGCATGCTCCTCATTCCTGCCAAAGAGAAAATATCATTCTTTTCACAACTTTTCTAACATAAAAAATTCGAACTGATGGCGGTATTGGATTCGATACAGCTATAGCAGTAGCACCACTTTTTATTCAGATCCATCAAAACCAACGGGACTTGGTACTCAATAAATTCATATTTCTTAGCAAAAAGGGTATTCAGTGTTCCTAAAATTCTTCATACAACAAGATAACAAGCAAAATTATTGTTCCTTATAGCTCTTAAAACACTCACGCTTTTATTGTACACGCAAACTTTATGATTCACGTACTTATGTGCACAAATAATGTCTGTTGTTGCACCAGCATATTTCCCTGTACCTAGCTCACAGTTGGGCTCAACCAAGCATAAGGAAGTAGCCAGGTGGGAAACTTCTCTATTTAAAAGCAGGAACTAAGCAGAAGATCCTAATACTTGACATGCCATCCCCAAAGGTATTATTTCACTTGGTAGAATTTTACAACTAAGACCTATTTAACGTTACCTAGCCACCATTAGTGAGCACGACGAATCTTCCGTTAATCAGGGATTCGAACTCATTACCTTTCAATAATGAGAACGAAGCTGTAATCAACCAGTCCACCGAGGTCTTACAAATAATGGTTGTAGCGTCAGCTGTGAAAATAAAGGATACATGGAGACTGTAGCTAAAAGTAATGTTATCAAACAAAAAGTGCAGATAAAATGTCCTGCAGTTTTTGAATCACGCGTGAATACCAATGTGTATGAAAAATATTGACAACGAGATGACGAATAACATTTGAAGTTTTGTCTATCGAAAAACATTTGAAGTTTTGTCTGGTTTTCTACACTGAGTACCAAGTTTTTAATAATTGTAATTATTAGATCATACCAAGGCGGATGAACATTGTCCATTGATTCAATCAGAACATCACACAGGTCATGTGCTATTTGGCATAAGTGAGAAAAGATGAGATATTGTACAAGCAAGCACATATAATCTCTTAAATGCAAGAGTATGAGTCATAGAACGTATAGGATAATATAAGGCGTGGACATAATCTTACAATAGTAATTGAGAGACAACGGCATTCGTCGAAGGCTTAAAGTGCGCCACATACAATATGGATAAGAGTTTCAATCGGGATGACGTAGAAAATTGTACTATGTGGGGAGGTTTGACGGTTGAAAAAATTTAAAGCCATTTTCTTCCAATTTAAGATCTGATTTTTCTTCCAATTCGAGTCTAATAACAGGAATTAATCATTAGATTATTGTTGTCTCCATCTTCTTCCCATAGGGTTGTAAAGGATTCTTGAAAAAAACCAATATTTGCTGAAACTTTCCATTTAGTTTCCCGTTTCATTTGTTAAAATGTTTGTTTTAACAAATAATGCAAAAGATTCACAGAAGCATACAAAGATGAGTTTTGTTTGTGGTAACTCATAAGCATTGACTGTACGAATAAAATATAAAACTATACATTAAAATTGATTAGATATTTACAAAAAATTGATGAAAATACCTCTATGAATGGCGTGAAAAGCAATTTGTTGTATGTCTATTACATGTTAACACAATGAAGTATTACTAAAAATTATAATGAATACTTACAATTATTTGATTTCTTATGTATTATATATAAAATATAAAACATTATAATTCAATTAATTAATTACATTGTATTTTTAATATTATTAAAAATTAAATATATTATTACTAATTCCATTTAGTTTAAGTTATAATCATAATACTTTCAATTAATTAAATGAAAATAACAAACGAAAATTTTAAATTTGATTAATTCAATCCAATTTTTAGATTTTTTAATGTTTTATATAGTTAGGATAGTTTAATATATCAATAAATAATTTTAAGAACTTTCGTGTATTCGTTGTGGAGGAACTTTATAATTGACTCACGTATTATGTATTATTTATACCAAAGTTTGAGGAGAAATAATTGTTGTAAATTTTAAATCTTCATAAGTTCTACCCATTGCCAGAAAGCGTCGCATTCAATTTTTTCTTCATGAGGTCTTAAAGAATGCATCCTTCTTTTTATAATTAAAAAGTTTACCTTACCCAACAAATTTTCTACTGTTTTATTTTTAACATCATCACAATTTAGATGAAAAGCCAGCAATATTTCTGTGCTTAATTTACTTATGTAAAAGTTATCTTAATAAGGTTTTTGTTTTTTAAAAAAAAGATATTTCAGATATATATAAGAATGAAGTAAAATATTTAATAAAATAAAAACTTTATGGAAGAAATTATCAAGAAATTAAAAGATGAATAAGCAAGCCAATAAATACCAAATAAACTTATAAGTATATCAAGTCATAAAACAGAGTGATAATTCTTTAAAATTAAGATTTTGGCAGTTTTGTTTTAAACTTGTGAAGCATGCATTTTAAGCCAAATGCATATTAAATTTAACAATGCAAATAAATATTCAAAAATGCACCTCTGAAAGTAGCTTTCACTTTTAGCTGTGCTTCCCCTATTCTGGTAAGTAGAATTTGAAGGGACAAGATTTACTGCGTGCGTTCTTAATTATTCTTACTAGCCCATTAACAAATCCAGACAAAAAATAATGACGTGCGGCGGGCTTAAAGGTAGCGGATATGAATCAGGTAGCGGATATGAATCAGAAGAATATATTTACCAGTCTTCAGTAACCGTATCTTCACTCTAAAGTGTTTGAAATTTATTTAGCCCAGATTTTTTTAAACAGATAAGGTTAGATTTGGAATGTGCACTTAAAATTTGAAGCGTGAGAGCCAATTCCAATAGATTCAGGACTAGCATTTTTAGCTAGCTGTAAAGCTTTCTTCAACTGTAACAGCCGAAATTCACAACTGAAAACGAAATTCACACCTCCCATTTACCTGAAGCAGAGACCAAAGTAATGTGTTGGTCTCTAGACACTTCAACTACCAGGATCCTCATTTCCAAGAACATGAGTCTCTATACACGACAATCATGTGGTTGATTTCGCTTCCAAGAGAAGCGAATAGCATCAAAGTGTCAATAGCAGCACAAGGGCAGCCCTCAACCTTTTGCGAGATAACCACAATGAGAGAAGAGGAAAATAAAGAAGAAACCAGAAAACTAGGATACATCGGGAGTGTGAAACCCATGTTAACTTGAAAAAAAATAACTCCCTGACGGAATAAGAGATATTATTCTTTGATACCTTAATTTTTATCAGAATTTTAAGGGCATAATTTTATATATAAGTCCACGTGTTTGAAAAAACTACGCTTCGGTTATTTCTGACGCATAATAGGATAATTCTTTATACTATTAAATTTTTATTCTGAAATTTATCTGATGATAAAGCCAAAAAAATGATTTCATAATTTTAAAGAACGCGTAAAATTTATTAAAAATTATTTAATAAATATTTAAATTGATAAAGAATTAGTAAAAAATCAATTATGCTTTTTAAGTACACATTACTTATGTATGAAAAAGCTGTTTGCTATAAATTATGATTGTATTGAAATTTCACTCTAAAAGATTTAAGATTAAAAACTTATTTTAAAAGAATGAAATGAACTTTTTTATCAGGCATAATTATGCTCTGAAATTAAAATTCAAGAACTTTTTTTTCAAATGAAGTATAAAAAAAGCAATCATTTTATGTTGTAAAATGTTACAAATACTGAGTAGGAAATTTACAGAAGTGAAAAAAAAAATTACATCAAAACTTTAAAAGATTATGAACATAAATAAAATATAATAAAGCAATTTTATTTATTTTATTGAACATTTTAAATGGTTTTATATGAATATATACCATAACAGTAAAAAAATGGCACATTAATTCAATAAACCTTGAGTAATTTATTATCTTGTAAATTTTCTGTAAAGTAATTGAATGTTTATCTTCTTCAACTGAGCATTCTCAAACTCATATTCTTCACACGTGGGTCTGTAATTATTCATCCTTCATGTTAGATGCCAATATTAAAATAGGGGGGGGAAACTAGCAACTAATCTACAGTTTTTTTTAAGCCATAACGAGCAATTAAGTTAATTGAATTTAAAACTCGACTTGTTGCATCCAGTTGCCTCTCATACATAATTACCGTATATATATATATATATATATATATATATATATATATATATATATATATATATATATATATATATATATATATATATATAACTTATTTTCCAAATATTTGCACATTGTTTATTCCTAATATTCAAGTACCTTGGTAGAAAAAGTATCCATTACTATTCAATGCAGCTAGAGTATTTGTTAAATGATTTTAACCATTTTCTATGCACATGTTGGTAAAATAACCACTTTTGTAAAGAAATTCTATATACAAGAACAGAAAGTGAAAAAGATATTAAAATTACATTTTCTTTGCGATTCATGTAGAACTCTTCGCATTTGATCGCCAGGATGATCTCGATTGCGTTGTGTAGAAAGCTTACTGAAATCTTGCATCCATTCACCGGATATGGCTTTCAACTGCCTGCAACACAAATAAAATAAATAAAAATAAAATTCTCAGGATATAATTAAGAGAGAAAGAAATTAGATAAATATAAATAAAAAAGTAGTTTTCTCCGACATAAAATAGTTCAAATAATCCTCCGACATGCAATAGCTTTCTCCGACATGCAATAGCTCTCATCAAGCCAGCCGATTGCTTAAATAAAGTACTATGGCCAACCAATACAGTTTAGTATTATCACAGCACAGAATAATCAATGAGTACATATTAATTGTAATTAGTTAATAACGTGTCTCACATAATATTGATGAAGCGAGATTGAGCGTATATTAAGTATATTAAAGAAAATACAACGTTGGAAAACGCGATAAAATTTTCATAAGCAGAAGAACGCAAAAATTGAATACATTTAAAGCAAACTTCCTGATTGTTTAAAATGGAAATTTTAAACTATGAAGAAATTTGATTAAAATGAAGAACAGTATTGAAATGACGTATGAATATAGAAAGAAGGTAAGGAAAAACAAATTGCACAGAACATATTTGGTTACAAGTTATAATGTTAATTAGAACAAGTACGTTTAACAAATCTTATTGATATGAGATTTTATAACGCTTTATGGCGTGAAGACTAAAAAGTAAAAGATGCGCCAAACAGGACTAATGGAGTAACTAATTTTTTTCCGAAAAACACAAGGAACATCAAAATAATGTTAAAATTACATTAAAATATGTCAAAAGATAAAAATAAAATCAGTGATATATATACGCACGAGATGTATAAAATATCCATATAAGATTTGCAAAAATTCAATTTTTTTTATACATTTAAACTCGAATAAAATGCGTAAAATCAACCGAGCACAAAAAGATTACGATGAGAGGTAACCTATTAAATCATTGTAAGTTAAGAGATTAAGAATTAAATGTATAACGATGATGGATACAAAATCTCTACAAAAACTATAATATATAAAAAATAAAATATAATTAATCACACGTTTCATATCACAGATTTAAATCATTAAGAAAAAAATCACTTTGTGTAAAACGTGAGAGACCGACCTTTGTAGCGGTAAAAATGATTATGAATATAAATATAGTATGCAATTTCTCGTTGACCTGCAAGCTAAACGATTCTTACCACAGAAATGGAAATGACATTTTTAAATCTCTTCTCATATTAGAAATACTGATGATGGCAAAAGCGGCGTTGATGACGACTTGGTACCAGCAACAACCTTGTCATTGCCAACGAAACCAAAGTGACTTGAGATCCAAATCAATATTATTAGAATATTGATTTGGATCTCAAGTCAATTCTCATGCAAGCAACGGAATTCAATACTTTGAAAAATCATTGACAGAACAAGATAGTATGTAAAATTGTTCTTCAAAGCATCGAAAACACTCAAGTTGTCAGTGTAAGGCAGACTTTACAACTTTCATTTGTAAATAATTGTAGCTTCAGGAGCAAAGATTGAACAGCACGAATGGAAATTGTAGCTAAATCTATTTTTATGAGTATATAAACCACAGTAGTAATTCTTCTCTGAGGAATGCAATAGAAAGGGGCGTTTCAACTATCAATCAAAAGGGTTGCGGATAAAATGGCAAAAGTTGTTTTATTTCACGAGAAGTCAACCCACAACATGAAAGCGGCCTTGAGTTGGAGGATTATTACTTCTTTTAATCATTTTTTCTTAACTGTATTTTGTAGTTATCGTTAATAGTGAACCAAAATGATTTGAGTTGTAGGGCACCTACTGCTTTTAAAAATCATTTCTTTGGAGATACGAAATAAAATAGCCAAGTGGCAACAGCATTTTTCTTGAAAAATGTGGCACAACCTATTGAGAGAATTTAAAATTATTTTTTAAAATTAATAACGATCCTTTTTATTATTTGGGATTCATAACAAATTATAAAATTTTTTTCAAATTAAAAAGTATCATCATTTATTTAAAAACTAAGAATATCACATTAATTGTATGATAAATAAAGAACCTACCACATTCTTTCTGAGGGATTCCAATACACGACGCAACAACTGAAGTAACGGGATATTAGTAAGGAACATAAACTAATATTCCATGATCAGACCACAGTACATGACATTGAATAGATAAAAAATAATGACAGAAGAATAGCTTACATGCCTTAAGGATTTCAAATGATGGCTCTGAGAATTGAATTGAGTGGAATGGTAACAGTAAAGAGAATGATAAAACGTGAGAAATCAAGTAGGTGACAATAACAATGCGTGGAGGGGAATCTGAAAGCGTGGTCATGAAGAAACATGCGAAATGTGTTTTTCTGGGGCTGTTCATTGGCTGCAGAGTTGAGTAATACTGCGACTGAAATAAATTTCATGACTGACTTATGAACATTGGGAGACGTGAAATGACAACGCGGAAAGGTATTGTGTATAAAAGGTGCATTTTTCTAAAAATCTTTATTTACATTAGAAATTAGAGATATTTACCTTATGCATCATCGTCTCATCTATTTAACGTGTATGACTTTACCATATATATCGTTGGAAATAGATCCTGCGAAGCCTGTAACAAATCAAGCAATTTATTGATTCTTTCTTGTTTTAGCTTTGAATTTTACATATTTATTTATTTTATATTCTATCGTTAAATATTATAAGAACATATTAAATTTGATAACGTTTTCCTATTTCATAAATTACGATTTGTTTTTTTACTTAAAAGTATTAATTTATGTTTTGAATTTGACCAACATGTTTCATTCTTTGTTGTTACTGTAAGTCAATTCGGTATGCCTTTTATTTACTTTATAATGAATCGTAGATTTTTTTAAGAATATGTTAAAGGTAATAATGATTATAGTTTTCATAAATTAATAGTTTATTTTGCATAATTTTAATTTTTTTTTTTAAGAATCCTCTGTCTATTTAACTCAGATTCATTCTGGAAGTGGAGTAAGCAGTAATAATATTTCCTATTTAAATTAGTTTCTTTGAAAGATATCATAGGAGAAACAAAAATATGAATGTGAAAAAATCACTTTGCAAGCTCTGATTGATTCTGATTGGCTGCCCTTGGAACTCAATATTAAGTAGAGATGTTACGTTGGTCTGAAATCTTTTCAAAACCATAATTCCATACATAACGACGAACTTTGTACGAACATATTTCATTTGCTTTCTCATAATTTCTGATAATCTCGATTGCCCCATTTCTACAAGATAGATACCTGTATCGGATGTGACTGCAAAAAGAGGTGAAATGTGAAAAAAACGGAGGGGAAAAAAAAAAAAAAAAAACCCTCGAAATGATGTCGCGAGTAAAGGTGAAATTCATTTGGATGCAGGATTAACTGTTGATTCTGTTATTATTTGTTCACCAAGAAGAGTAGGAGGCAAGAGCGATTGTGAAGTAATAAATTCCATATTCGACCGTTTAAAAAAAGTCGTGATTGAAAAAGGAAAAAAGTCACAGTAGATCCTTTTAAAATAAGTCCAATATTTTAGTTACTGCTGACAACTATGATATGTGCTTCTTAAAAGCAATTTTATACTTGCTATAGTACTAAAAGAAAACCATCCAGTTATTGGTATTTTAAAATATATGTATGTAAAAAATGTTCTTACAGGAAAGAGTAACGAAGCAGCATACGGACACAAAAATTTCACTTGGCCCATGCGGTTATGAAAAAATTATCACTTATAAACGTTATTTTTTAAATGTTCAAGTACTAGTTAGAAATAGTCTACGGAAGAAATGAATATGGTAATCAATTTTCTTATGTTCTGTAATATTTTAGAAGTAATGTGTATTTAAGGATATGTGCAGTTAATATTTTAATTAACATGTTCGAATTATTTTTCCAGGTCAGTTATAAAGGGCCAAAAGGTGATCGCCATACATTTCTGTCTACATGACAATCACTATCACTTCTCCAAGAGGATTTTATGGATACAAAATTTTTGTAAAGAATGTTTAAACCATTCGATCACTTGGAGACGTATAATTGTACCAACATATGCGACATTTATCGTCCTTCGGGATGTAAGATGGTATACCTCAAATACCTAATGATTGTCCTCGAAACACGAGATCATTTGTATGCTTTAAACAGCATAAGAAAAGAGAAATTTGTTATAAAGTATGCATCATTTATTTTGAGTGAAATATTTTTTTCTAAATGTATTCCATATGGTAAAGATGCTTATTAAAACGTTTTATTGTTTTTTAGATTTTCTATTGTCCTAAAAGCTGCAAAATTAATTTTTAAAATGTCGCAAAGAGAACCATTGTTGGGTTGACATGTGGTTCCATGTTGCAAAAGAAATCTGTTCATTATAATTATAAATGTTTCTTTAAAAGAGTTATTCCGATTGATTGTTTGTTGTTTTGCAAGATTGAAACTGATCAAATGGAGAACATGTAAATTTTGTAGAAACTCAATACCAAGACGGAGCTGAAGAAGTTTTCAGTAGGTATAATAGCTAAAAATAAATTTTGTACTTTTTCTTTTATAAAAAATATAAAGGACACACAGCAATAGCCCATAACATGAAGGGTTTCGATGGGCAATTTTTATGACACTAGCTGCTGGAACAAATGCCTCAGTCTCATTCCGTGCTGATGGAAATTAATGACTTTGGAAGCGAGCTCCTTACTATTAAGAATTTTTGATTATTTTAATTTTTACCCATGCCGTAGACAAAGCTACTTTAAGCCTTTGGCTCAGAAGAACTAACCAAAAGTTATTTTTTTCACCTCTTAAATACAGATAATTACTAAATTTTTTCCCCAAAATTTAATGTCCCCTTCAGAACGTAAGAAATTTTTTGAATGGTACATCACTAGAAAAAAATGAAGTTTTTAATTTTCGAGAAGAAATATTATGAATGTGAAGAAATGTTGAAATTAATTTTTTAATATTTACAATGTTTAATATAATTCGATATATATTATGTTTCATAAGTATGTTCCATAGATCAGATGTTGATATTCTTCGAAGGTGTAGTGGAGAATTCAGACTAAAATTTATTGAAGTATCTAGTGTATTGAACTATTTACTTAAATAAAAATTATGTCTGCGTGTATGGCAATTTACCAGGTATCATATACCATAGCAATGGTTCCAATCACAGGATAAATAAATGGCACTAACAATAATCGAGGAGTATTTTCTGGATGGAATATGCTTCTTCCACCAAACATTTGTGTATGTGCTAAACGGAAATGGGAAACCAAAGATTGGTGTATATTCTGTGGCTGGTTACTATATCCAGTAACGAATATGGTGTATCAGTAAGAACCACGTACATTGAAAAATTTTGACATTAAATTTTGAAGGATTCCTGTTCAAAGCTGGTTACTTTATTGTCAAAGAGTTTGCTTATTGTAGTATAAATAGTTTAGGAATTGAGAGTTTCCAAACTCCTTATACATTTGAGTTTCTAACTTCTAATGGGGAAAAAAATTCGTGGGTATCTAAAGATTTTCATGGTTTATAGTGTGAATTTTCTTAAATTAAAGAATATTCAAATAACTTTATTTGATTTATTTCCACGCATTTATGTGAAAGAGTTACTAATTAAAGAAATTTTTTAGAGTTTTTGTCTGGACGAAAATGCTATAATTTGGAAAAGTGTTTGGCTGTCCGAAAGTGCAGTACTTCAACCTAGTAAACTATAAGTCCCACATTAGCTACAATTTCTATAAATATCAAGAACTGAGATAGTAAATCTCATTCGACTTCAAGATGTCAGCATGTACTTATCAAACAGTAAAGCTCCTTAAATCTCTTTCTAAAAGTAAGAAACCGATGCCTACTCTTAGAAGAAGTTCGTATAGCACCATCAAAACTTTGTGTGAGTGTCCAATCAATGTTTTACGTGGAAATATACATTTGAGAAAGAATTAAATTCTCAATTTTCTTTCACAATTGAACTCAATAGTCAAAATCACAAAAAACTCAATTGTCTTTTCACACGAACAGTTTTCGAAAGCTTTCAAACCGGAAAACTCCACTTTATGAAAAAGACAGTCATTCATTCAGCGTGGTAATGGTTTTCTTTCTGTTTTATTACTTACAGCTGTTTTAGCTATTAATAATCTCATTCATAGAACATAGTAAGAAATTTATGTTGGTACCCAGAACCACTTTCAGGATTTAGATCAAGAATCCGAAAATGGTGAAAAAATGAAAAGCATTCCCCAACAAAAAAATTATCATTCAGTGAGAAAACGACCTTATATTTGTCAACCTTACAGAAATATATAAATATAACAGCTGAAAAATCTTTACCTTCAGAAACTAAGTCTGTATAAGAAAAGTCCCCTAAAGAAGCAAAAAATAGTAAATAAAAATTAACGGAAAAAGAAATAGAGCCTAAAATAAAGACGGATATTAATTTAGAAAATAAAGCTTTTTCTGTAGTTCCAGATCGGTATATAGTTCCAGATCATGAAAGAAATCTTTCCTGAACAACAGAAAGCTCATTAAAATGGACTCCTGAGGGAACAATCTTCTACAAAGAAAATGTGTGTAATACCTAAGAATAATACAGTAACTCTTATCAACGTTTTTTTGAGGAATAAGAAAAATGCGCTGGAGGGCAGAAACTCCATAAGTGCTTTACAAGAAGAAAACTTTTCTAAGCATTTCGATGGAAATAAAAAATTGTATAAAAACTATCAAAAGGTTTTAAAGCCTGTTATGTACACACGTAGAAAACACTGGAAAAAACTTTGAAAATATATGGTATTCGTGTTTTTCAATTTGATTAATTTTCTAGGTGATTATTCATTATATTAATAATTATGTTGGGAAAATAGTTTTAACAAATACTAAATAACAATAGGTTAATAAGAAAATAGAAAGACAAAATATGTAAAATTAAATAAATAAAAGAAAGCGAAATACTTAAACATTATATTTATAGTTATATAATAAGAAATTACATACATAGTGTGATTACATACACAGAGTGTTTTGATTCTTTTATTTATTTTTTTTTTCAATTCCGTCAAGACCGTATTGATTCCAGCCAATTCATCCTCTTTAGCAATTTGATATTATTAATTTCTAATTTTATCCAAATCAGCAGCTATTTTTGAAAGAATCCAATTTGCATTGTTCAATGTGAAAAGGCTTTTCCAGTGTTTTAGCTACCATGGAAACAACATATTTTTCTAATACAGTCACAATTTCGCTTTCAATGGTCCACATTGTCCATTTGTTGATTTTATATCGATTGTTCAATTTCTAGTCCAGTGTACTGAGGAATAGTGTAGAGATTGAGTAATTAATGATGGACTGTATATTAAAGCAAATAACGATTTATTAGAAAACTACATAACAGGGTTTATCAACAAGGACTTGTATATTAGTAGAGATACAAATAAGTTGCAGTCAAAGGTTCGTAGTATTAATATATATATATATATATATATATATATATATATATATATATATATATATATATATATATATATATATATGATATAAATGACTGACAAGGGATCTTAATACACTTCTTTCTTTGCGTGCTGGAGAGAGAAAAAACTCAGTTACAGGCGGTAACGACTGCTTGCACAGAAACATTCATAAGCAACATTTTTACAGCATACTTTTGCTTGACAAACTGAAACACACGAAGATCATTGTTTTTATTTTCACATAACTTTTGAGTTCTTAAAAACTCTTACGATTCCTTATAAAGTAAATAAATGGCATACTAATGGAAACTATAAGCATTATTAAATTTAATATGTTTATAATGAATCGTAGAATTTGTTAACAATTTAATAAAGAGCATACCTAATTGACTTACAGTAAAAAGAAAGAATGAATGTCAAATTCAAAACATAAATTAATACTCTTAAGTAAAAAAACAAATGGTAATTTATGAAATGGAAAAACGTTACCACATTTAATATGTTCTTATAATATTGAACAATAGAATGTAAAATAAATAAATAAGTAAAATTCAAAGTTAAAGCAAGAAAGAAAAAATAACTTACTTAATTTGTTAATGGCTTCGCAGAATTCATTTCCAATCATATATAGGATAATACTAGGCAAAAATGTTAAATAGATGTGACGATGATGGATAAGGTAAATATCTCCAACTTCTAACGCAAATAAAGATTTTTAGAAAAATGCACCTCTTAGTGTGTATAAAACACAATATCTTTATTCGTTGTTATTTCATGTCTCATAAAGTTCATGAGTTAATCGTAAGACTCGTTTCAGTCGCAGTATTACTCTACTGTGCAGCCAGTGACTAGCCCTGGGAAAACACGTTTCGCATGTTTTTTCATGACCACGCCTTCATATTCTCCTCCACGCATTATTATTGTCTCTTACTTGATATCTCAAGCTTTATCATTCTCTTTACTGTTACCATTCCACTCAATTGAATTCTCAAAGACATCATTTAAAAATCTTTAAGACATGCTCACCACTCTTGTGTCATTTTTTTTCATCTATTCAAAGCAATGTACCGTAGTCTAAGTATGGGACAGTGGTTTATGTACCTACGATCCCATTACTTCAGTTTTTGCGTCATAAATTCGAATCCTCAAAAATAATATATTACAATCATTAATTATCATATAATTAATGTGATATCTAAAATAAATAATGATTCTTTCTAATTATAAAAAAATTTATTATTTGCAATTCAACACATATAAAAGTAATAAGCAATATTTTACTTTTTATTATTTTTATTTGCAATGAATCACAAATATCAAAAAGAATCGTTATCAATAAAAAAAAATATTTTTTAGTTTTCTCAATAGATGGTGTCCCATTTTTCAAGAAACCACTCTATTTATTTTGAATCTCAAAATGTATAATTTTATAATATTTAAAAGCAGCGGGAATCCCACAACTCAACTTGAATCCACCATTATGTGGTACAAAATACAGTTAAGTGAGAAATAATTTTAAAAGTAGGAATCCTACAACTAAATTCAACTCGAATGGACTATCACGTGTAGCAAAATACAGTACAAAGCCGCTACCTTCTTGTGGAGCAACATCTCCAACAATAAAACGATTTCTGCTGTTTCACTCCATACATCCCCTTTATAGTGTCCTTCATAGGAGGGCAATTATTACAACTCACAGCCCATATGCTCTCCTGTTTTAGAACCAGTCATGAATACAAATGCGTATGAAGAATACTGAAAACGGTGAGGCATGTGCAGCTGTTGAAAGATTACAGGTGTTGTGTCGTCCTATTTCAGCACTGAGCAAAGGCTTCAATAGCCATTGTTGTTGGATCGTAACAAGGCACAGATAAATAAATCTGCAATTCGATTTATTTCTAACATCACATATGTCAGAGATCCACAAGCACCTTTTATTGTGGATAAGAGAAAGTGTGAAGGTAGGTGAATATGGGAACATCATACAAATTCTTAAGTGTATGAGTAAGTGTCATAGAACGTAAGGAATGATTAAGGGCGAGAAATGATCTTAGTATAATAAGTGAGACAACTGCATTCGTCTTAGGCAGGTCGCAAACTGAAGCGACAGCAGACAAGTGGCTCGTCATGGTGCGGGAAAAACTGGCTTTGACTGTGCTGCGCACGCTCATTGAAACAGCATTTAACGCGAACGTGTAAGCGTCACTTAAGCAACAAGTGACTGCCATTTACGCCTAGTTATATTTTTGTTGCTTGCTTTCTACTCTCTTCAACAAAGAATTTTTCGTCTTCACAAATGAGAGAGAATACCGAGTTCATTATAAGTTTTATTAATGCATTACTTCAAAAGCTTATAATGTAATCACATAAAAATGAAGGCTTCAAGTGTTACTAGTACACAAAACAAATTTGGCGTATGTACACAACCACGTTACACCATAAAGCGAACGAACATACAGAACGCATTCCGACAGGGAAATCAGTTTGGCGCATTTTATCGCCCGTACTGGCACCTATTCTCAAGCCAAAATATGTAATACAAAAATTTTAAACTAAATTTACATAAAAATAATGAAAACTACATGCAAAATATTTTGGACCAACAATTATTTGCATTTGAAATAAATCAACTTATGAAATAAATTTTATGTATGTTTTTGTCAATTTAAATGCATGTTTCTAAGCTATTGATTTCAAAAATTAAAAAAGAAAATTATGAAATTAGAAAAATTCTATTGTAAAATCAATTTAAATATTCAATATTATTATAATAATATTTCTATCTTTATGAGTTGCTATACTAGAATACATAAATCTTTTTGTACATTGTTATAATATTGTACAAAATAATTTTTAAATAACATGAACAATCTTACAATCTGAATTACTCAGTTCACTTAAATTAAAATATTCTTAGTAATTTTATTAATAATTTCCACTGATATACTTTATTTTTAGTTATTTTTACTTCTGTATTGATCAATATTGAACGTATTTATTATAGTACATAAAAATGTATTAATTCCCACTTATGTAATATAACGAATTTTAAATATCAAATAATAAACAAGTATATAAATATAATGTTTAAAAGAACTTTAACAAAATATTTCCTGTGATTTTTCAGACCATGAATTAAAGAAACGTTGGAAGAACACTCGTTGAACGTTGGGAAGAAGAAACAGAAAGCTAACATCATCTCTAACAAAATAATGAGGCCACAATACGTTCGTTTCCCTGGGCAAGTTTTTAGGTGGAAGAAGATTTAGTTCATTGTTTCATAGCAAGTGTCCAAATCTTGAATTGCGAAATACGTTTCCATGACTTTTCCACCTATATACACCAATGGAGATAAAAATAAAAAGGCCTTTGTTATCGACCACAGCCAAGAGAACAATTGAAAAACGGCAGATAATAGTAAAATCGGACTCGCTGTAGTTTGGTCTCTAAGCTTGAATGTGTTTGCTATCCATATTCCTTACGTATTTTGACATCTGAAATTCTTTAAGAATTCTTGAGAAATTCTGGCTCAGTTTTCTTCAGTTGGCGGAGTCACATCTTATGTGAAGAAGCTCTTAAAATGTCCCATAGGGCACATCAAGATTCTCCAACTATTTGGCTAATTGTTGTTTCTCCTTTCATAAAATGAAGTGTCATAGATCCAACTGGCACCAACAGCTAAATACCTAAAAAAAAAGGAAAAAAAAGTTTTTTAGAATTTCTATTAATATCTACTAAATAATTATATACTTATATGTTAGTGAATACTCATTCACACATTGGTGTTTATCTGAAGGAATAAATGGAACTTTTCTAAAATGAAATACTCTTACTTCAATTTTTTAAGACTGAAGGGGTATAAGTTTGAAATAGAGGATTAATCTGGATATATTCATTGTAAAATAAATCAACATAATAATATTGACACATGGAAAATATATCGGAATATTAAATGATAAAATAAAAAAAGCACCATGGGACAATTTGCCATATCTTGAGAATTAAATACTACAAAATGTGTTTGATGTTATCCAAAAGGTCAAACACTCTGATAGAAAATAACATTCAGTAATGTGATGCAGTTAATATGAAGATTGCAAATGAGCGTAATAAATATGAAAGCAACAGTATGTTTCAAAGATGTCAATTGACAGATAATTGCAAAACATTTTCTTCCAGAAATATGCTATATTTGCCAATGATGTGTGGTCAATACGAAAAACCTATTTTATTTTTTAAAAAAGAAATATATCTCTACATATTAAACAAAATTAAACCCTGTAAATTAAAAATTAGTTGCATCCTTATAAAAATAATGAAATTCAACAGCGTATTGATACAGGCTTCTCAAGAAATGTGTCAAAATTAAAATGTAACAATTGCAATTGTACGTATGCAAAGCATATCTATTTTAGTTATACTGTCAACTAGGATACTGTGCTTTTTAATTCGGATGTTGGAATAAGTCATTTTTAATTTCACTTCATATTATTGATAGTTCACTGCAAAAGTATATCATTAAAAATAGCTTAAATCGTATTACATACTATTAGAGAAATTTCTTTCATTGAATGAAATAAATTCTTAAAAAATTATTTATTTCTAAAGAAATGAAATGAATGAAAAAAAGTTATATCTTACCTCAAAGTGATCAATAATCGCTCTTCAAGACAACAGTTAGTATCTGTTCTTATTTTTTCACCGAGCAAATCCTTCAGAATTACAAGTTTGAGGCAACATTCTATAAAAAAGATTGAAGTTTCACTAGATCTTGGAACAATTCTCTCGTCACAAAGAAATCCCATGAATTGAATTTTGAGCATTATGCTCATGAATCCAGCGTCTTTTCCTTTTTTTTTAAATCTTCTTCAACTAATTCCAAAATCAACAAACCCTTATCGCTCGATGAATAATCCATTATTACTATTTTATTTGGTGATAAATGCATTTGGGGAGATAAATTTAAAAAAAAAAAAAAACCCGAGTAGAATGTAAACAATACCCGCTCCTTTGTATAGCGCAAGCGTGATGAGACCTGGCTTCCATCGCCTCAGTGTGTGGTACTTTTCGACACGTCGCTCGCATGTAGTAGAGCGAAAACAATCGGTACGCGTTCGAGACTTGCTCTCTCCGCGTGCAACCTGCCTAAGGGTAACTACTGCAGATTATATTTAGACCTTCACTGCTGATCTGCGGAATACGCCATGGCATCTTTTCAGATACATGGCTTAAAATAGAAAGGTCTAGCAGATCTATAAATAACAAGACCCCAGGCAGGCAATGCGAAACAAAATTTACAACTGGTTAAGTGAGACTTCTTACATTTCTTAAATACATGTAATGCAAATATGGAAGATTGAAAGTCACTACTAGAAATTTTACCTCTTTGACAATAGGAATAAACGTTGTTAATATAAATCAATGTATCTTTAAGGCTACCCAGCAAAAACATACTGGCAGGCCACTGCTGGCCAAAATAAACCCGACCGGGGCTGGATGATAAGAAGTGGCCCTAAAGTATTTAGCCAGAAAAATTAAGACAATTTTTAATACTACTTTTCAACTTTATTGGCAAAAGCTATTTTCTTATAAAAATCATTTTTTACTGTGATGTTAAATTTAACAGATTTCTTACTTTTTAGCTCTAAAACCTATTTTTCAGCAAAAAACAGATTTTCACTGTATATTCTTTATATCGCATGACAGTATCAAAAGCTGCGAAGTGCTTGTGTCAGCCATTAGTGTGAATTCATTGTACACTGCGGGCCACTCAAACTGCAACACTAAGAATGGTAAAAGATATCACAACAAAATATATTTTGTTGTGATATCTCTTACCTTTCTTAGTTTGTAGATAACATGTAATAAATTAATAACATAATTTAATTTATTTTGTCGATAACATGTTTACGAAGTATCAAATGATTAAATTTATAGACTTTTGTGAAGTGTGGTTCCAGCCAAAATCAGTAGCAATAGTAGCCTCGCTGCTACCACACGCCTCAGAATTGATTCAAAGGGATTTTGGATGTGTTCTTGGGGTACAACAGAGCAAGCAGCTTCCACACATTGCCAAAGTTGATCTTCAAAAAAGCAATTCAATCTGGCGATTGACGAAGAACCCTCAGACAATGGGTATCACGTGTGATCGCGCATTAACTTGTTGAAATATGGCTGTGGGAAACCCCTGAAAGTAAAGAAGGACAATCGGCTCCAACACCTTGGAGATGTAGCGTTGACTGTTTAAAGTACCACCAATGGGTAGTAGAGGAGTGTGAGAGTGATATCCAATACCGTCCCATACCATAATACCCGGTGCAGGACCAGTGTGGCGGCGCATAACGCAGCTATTCAGCATCCTCTCTCCACGGTTTCACTAGACTCGAATAAGACCATCGTGGTGTTGCAAACAGAAGCCTGAATCATCAGCAAAAACAATTTCATTTTATACTGCCATCCACATCCTTGTTTCATTGCATCATTGGTGGCGGAAACGTCTGTGATTAAAAGTGAAGAGTAGACGAAGCAATGGATGTCTTGCGGACAGACCACTCTGCTGTAAACGGCGTCGAATACTACGCGCATACATTGGATGGTGCGTTAAAGACTGGATGTACTATGCTAATGTTTGTGATGCGGCTGAGCGATCTGTCACTACAATGCGCTCAATTTTCCTGTCATCACGTGAAGTGGAGCACTGAGATGGATGCGATCGAACACGTCGGTCCGTCGTACCCTCCTGCATCCAAAGATTACATATTCATATTAAAGTTGTTTGGTTTTGCCCAACACGACTTGCGATTTCAATAAAGTATAATCCACAATCTCGGTAGGCCCCTATCTTTCCTCTGTCGAACTCGAATATTTGTTTAAAAAATGATCGCTGTTTCCTACGAGGCATAATTGATCTTTTTTTTTTTTTTTTTTTTTTTTTTTTTGAAAAACCACAAGAAAAACACAATTACCAAACTTGAAACCGTCGAAATTTGCAAGACTTAAATAGGGCCTTGAAGAGACGCCACGGGTGCGCCTGATGTGTGTCTGCTCTGAACTTCTAATCTTTTGCATATCTCACCAGTGCTAATGCATGTTGTTAATTTCAAGTTATTTTCATGATTTCTTCAGAGTGTTGCATTTATGTTGGCCAGCAATGAATCTTCAAAGAGCCAAAAAAAATGTAAGATAGTTACACATTTATTGTTTTTATTTTTTTTTTTTTTTTTTTTTTTTTTAAATCCATATAGGAATGTTGTATGTTTTGTATGTTGAAATATTATTTAGTTCCTATCTTAAAAAATTTCGTAACTATGACATGCTAACCTAATAACGACATTCGAAACGTTTTATTTATTTATTTTTATTGTTTTATTACTGTGTTAAGAATAAAAAAATGCATGGAGCACAGAAACATTTATTCATTCCATTTAAGGGCTGTATTTAATAACTAAATGTAAACAGAGTTCGATTGTTACATGTCATAAATCTGTTTCTTAGATTTTTGTTAGTTACGAAGCAAATTTATGTAGTAAATAACATTTCAAAAAATATTCTATTTGAAACAACTTAAATGTTTTTTTTCATTGAACTTAATACATGATCATATAATATATTTATTTATGATTATAAAATTGTGAATTCCATATAAATTTTAATCCTTTTGTTTTTAAAATGTTTTCTTATTTACTATTATTTTAAATCAAATGTATTTTTAGAATAAATAAATAGCTTATACATATTTTGTCTTATACAAGTATGTATTTAAATTTTTCATACATACTTTGTATAGTTTCTTCAAACATCTGTATTAGTTCTAAGAAATGAAGATTCCTAGATATATTTTGTTCTTAACATGAAAAAGACTCAGCTTTTCTGAATACTGGTGTTCCCTATTTTTAGATTTGGTCTAGATCAATAGTTAATAACTTCTTAAGAAATTCAAAAATATAGCAAGACCAGAATGACTATGTAAAAGAAATCAGTTTTCTCATTGCCAATAAGCAATACTACAATGTTAAAAAAAGTAATATATATCTAAAAAATTTAAATATACAATAAAGTTTAAAATATTGCTGAAATTATTTTTAATCATTAAATTGAGTATTATTAATTTCTGAAATCTTTTAAGTGTACATTTCATTTATATACATTCGAAATGATGTAAGTTTCCTTTTTATAAGAAATGCTTTTGTAACTTAAGAAGTTTAATTTAAATATTATGTAGTCTCTAAACAGACAACATGGTCAGTTGTAAAAATTGATGAAATAAATAGATAAATAAAAGCAAACAAACATGTTATAATATAGTAGTGTTAACAAGTATTACTTTAACTCATTTAAAAGAATCATTTTTCAATGAATGATAAAAAAAATTACGATAAAGTTATTTACCAGGAAACATTTAATAAATAAAGGCTTTATAATGTTTTGTTTAGTTTTGTAGTGCATTTACTGTAAGCCCTATTAATAAATGTAGAATTCATTTCCCTTTTCTTAAAAATAAGATTATTTTTATACTAATTTGATGTTATTTTCTTTAAATATTTAGTCAAAAATAATGATGAATTTATTTTACTTCATTTTCATATTTAAAAATTCATATCTGTTAAGTAGTACAATTATGATGAACAGTAATTAGTTTAATGTGTATTAATGCTTAGATAAAGTTTTGATCAATAACTGCATTTAAGCATATAAATTGAATATTTTTCTATACCATTGAGAGTTACAAATGGATAAATTATTTCTTCATGAGTACTGTTTGTATGAATTTTAAAATTATTCGTTAATATATATTGTAAATATTTTTTTATAAAGTAATAAGATCTATGACTTCATTAGCCTTCAAGTTAGTAGTGTTTCTAAACTTTCCTCATACCGATTTAAATTGCACCCAGTATAACTAGCTCAGAATCAATAATTTAATTCCAAGTAATATTGGACATTATATAAATTTAATGCTTTGGATAAAACAAGAATTATAAAATTATGTAACATTTTTTTACTAGTAAATAATTTATAATTCTGTTTTCACAAATTTTAGAAAATATTTTTATGTAAATATTTTATGATGTAAATTTACTAGGCTACAGCTGAAATGCATGCATTCAAAATTTGTAAATATTTTTAATTGATATAATTTTTTTTCGTGGCCCTGAGAAACATCGCATATAAAAAAACTAATTTCCAAGTTCATCAGATTCAACTTATTTTATGAGTGACTGAAGATAGTGAATTTCTTTTAAAATTTGAAGATATTTTTTTATTATTTGATTTTATCAACTTTTCTTAAATTCATTTATAAACAATGATTTCATTATCATTGATATAGATTTTTTTAACGATTATGGATTCTTTATTATATTTCAGAGTATGATTCTTTAAATTATAAAATGTAATATGTGTATGTTATAATTTGCTTACATTCTTTTATTATAATTTTAAAAAAATGTAAGATTCAATTTAAAACATGATAATGAATTTTTAAAGTCATGTGTTTAGATTTTTTACTGTCATTCAATTAAAATTACTTTCAATTAATTTAATTATTTATCACAATTTTTATTCAAACAATAATAAAAAAAATAAATTTTAATTTTTCATTTGCTATGTAGTGTTATTTAATATGTGTATGTATTTTGAAATATCAATTTGCATATAATATTATAAAAACTTACTATTCTGCCTTTTTTAAAAGAACGAAACTGAAATTAAGAGGATTCCGTGGTAAAAAATTTTTCCTAATATCAAAATAATTCAATTTTTATGAGCTTTTAATTCTGAGTGACTAGTATATGCATTAGTGACTATATAGGGTTGAATCAAACCCTTGAGCTATTGAACTGATTGTAAGTTTATTTATAAAATAAGTTTAAAAATAGTTTTTATTGTGAAATTATGTCTAAATATACAGAAATATTATACATGAAGTTTCATCTGAATTATAAATCTTTTATAGCCTTATCTACTCAATTTTTATCATTCATTACAAATGTTATTATTAGCTATTATTGACGAATATACTGGTGGTTTTATTTTAATTTATTTGAATATTTATCTTTTTCTATAATATATTTTCTTTCCTTAACCCTTCATTGCATAATGGTGGAAATTTCCATCATAACCTATAATGCCCAAAAATTATATAAAAGAACAAGTTCACTTTAAGTTGATCGTGTTTGGATACCTTTTTAATGTCCATTGCATAAAAAGAAACATAGCTGTCAAAAATAAACAAGTGTTATTATCAGTGAAACGAGCTTAAAGTTGTCTCATTCCGCTGTTTGTTGTAGTTGCAATACACGTATGATTTCGTTTATAATTTTGTTTTATTATATTAGAGTTTCTATTGCTAAAAAATTGAAAATGAGTGGAAGAAAGGTTTGTAACACGTGTTTCTGTTATTTTCCTCTTTTATTTCTATTTAGTACTAAGCTAATGATCTAACTTTGGATGATGATGGAAATTTTTAGCATATTGTTTTTTGCTAAATTTATACTATAAATATATACTAAGATTTTTTTACTTTTACTTTTGAACATGAATTATATCAACTTGATTTATTTCACCAATAAAGAAAAAATCATGCAAAGAAAGGTTAAAAGACTTGAATCTCACAGGTGTTAATAACAGAGGACAACATTTTTTTTTCAATATATAAACTCGTGTTTTTGTTTATAACATTAAGGGAATATTGATAAAATTCAGGCAAATATTGAACAACTCAAATAACACACACAATTATTTTATCATTGAAAAATAAAAACATTTATAATAATAAAACATTGATCACTAAGTTTATACAGTAAAGCATATATCAAAATAAAATACAATGGAAATTTCTTACACTTATTTCAACATTAAAATTAAAATTTATTTGAGTGAAAAATTATATTTTTTTAAAAAAATGTTATATTAATAAATATAAAAAACAGGAAGAGATAATTTATTACAAATATAAGCTTTAATGACCTTGAATTTTGTAATTACAGTCTGTAACTCTTTTCAAAAAAGCAATATTTTGCCAAAAATAATTTTTATTTTATTATTTTTTTTAATTTTCAGAGAGTGTTACAGCAGAGTGAAAATATTCAAACAGTTTAAAAAGAGGAGGAATGAAAGTTGAAGCATGTTTTAGAAATTTGCTCCAGTGTACCCCAGATTTGGAGGTTGACCAAATAAATGAAAAAAAAAATTGGTAAATTAAACAAATATTAAAGAAATTATGTAAATTTATTTTCGAATGTAGTAAAAAAATGTAGATATTTTATTTTGAACACTATCATACATAAAAAAAGAGTTGGGGTCCAGTTATTGAAGCAGGAGGGATGTCTTCATACTTAAAAAGCAGTGATCAAGCAAAAGACCCTCTAATATGTGACTTGCCAGCCCCAGAAGTATTATTTCACTTGGAGGATATTGTGATCACGATCTATTTATTGTGCCCCAGCCACCTCTAGATTTTCGGTAATGCTGGAATTCGAACTCACTACTTTCCGACAACGCGAACGACGCAATCACTAACTAGGCCTCAATGGCTTTATGAGTATATGTCCGTTTCAACAAAACGGACATTAAGCAGGACAAAGAAAAACAAATAGGATTTGGTACGAGTGATAAAAGGTGGGATGATACATAGGCAAGCACCGTATAATCTCCAAAGTGTAGGAGTGGGAGACATAAAAAATAGATGACATGAAGGTCAGTAAATGAGAGACACCTGCATTCGTCGCTGGTCTAATGGTAATTGCTGGTAAATCACATACTCTGGATAGGTACTATGCAAAATACGCTGAAACATATTTTCAAAGTAGGGTGATGAAAAGTTCTAGTCTACGTAGAACAGGAGACTAGCAGATCTATAAGGAACACGTGTGAATTGAATACATGACAAAATCAATGACACGTAAATTCGAAGAAATGATGTGATCAGCACTCCAAGATATTGTTGAAATCATCTTTTATATATTAAGTGGTTGCTCACATTTTTTTCAGCAAAAGTAAAACTTGGGAAAGACGACAATGGCGTGATATTTAAAAAATAACTTTCAAATTTTACTCTTTTACAACTCAAATTTCACATTTTTTCTTCGTCGATTACAAGTAAAGGTGTTTATTTGAGATACATAACAGGACAATTATAAAGACTAGTCATTTTGGTAAAATGGATACATTTGCTATTGATAAGAGATATATACTATTGATAAGAGATAATGACGGGCTCTGAAAACATGCAATTACTTTATTAACAGCTGCTTGTAATTGATTCTCAATTAGATGCATGTTTGATCCTTGGCAAGGTATTTGCAAGATTTCCGCATACGCAGTACCGTGTATAGAATGTGAGAGTCGACGATGGATGCTCTTAATAGATAAATTAAAAATTGTGGCACTTAAAATCTGCCTTGAGGTAGAACCTCTTACTGGATAAAAGTATTGTAGTATATGTAAGTTTCAATACGAATTTAAAGAAGGAAGTATAGCAAATTTTGGAAGAATATTGAAAGATTAGTCTAAAAGCAAAATTCACAACGTATAAAAAATTTCACACCATTAGGAATGGCGATAGGCTCTCTCGATGTCAAAAGAAATGGAAACCTAACGGTTTCGCTCACACAAAAGCATTGCTTATTTGGGCTTTCAAATGTTATGTTATCAAGAGCGGATCTTCCTTCACAGATACAATCCTGATTTAAAGGAATACATTTAACTTTCTTAAATATATGATTGGCACAAAAAAGAATTTCTTTAGGCATAGTGGAATTATGCTTATTCCTTTTTAGAAAAAAGCTTTCTAATTTTTGAATTAATTTTGATGTTTATGCTGTTTCAACATTGAACTTGAAGAGCACTAACATCATAATTAATTGTGTTCAATACTCTTTCATAATTTTCCACATTTAATTTCGTAATGTCATAAGAAATAACATTCGTAATATTGAACGAAAAGAACTTCAACCAAATGTCTTGAAAATGTAGTCATAACAGCTTTCACAAAAGGAGTTAAAATAAATTTAGAAAAGCTATAATAAAAAAGCTATATTGAAATATTTTCAAGATATTATCCCAACAATTTAAATTAATTCTGGCTGTTTTATTTCCATAGTATAATTTAACACTATTTCATTTATCATATCATGTACTCTGATTACCTTCTGTTTTCTTCAATTAGATAGCTTGATTCTTCTACAGAAGGTAGACAGCAGAAGGTAACACTTAAACTAAATTCATAAATGCTGAGAAGTTTGTAAATTCATTTCTTCGTATTTTGAATCTAATGCAAAAATTAAATCAAACATTTATTTTTCTGAAGTTAGTTTTTTAGTTTTGCAGTAGATTCTTGATAAGCAGCACAGAGAGATTTGAATAGTAATTTTATTCATGAAATAGAGTTTTTTTCCTAGCAATCTACACGGATTTGATAAATAGATGTACGAATATGCATAAATTTTCACCCATTCTGATTACAGAATCTTTAAAAGACTTTTTTTAAATTAAGTAAACAAACTAAAAATTAATACACCACTTAGGTTTGATATGAAAAAACGTTATAACCCAACATGTAAAATATAAGAACAGAATTTTCACTTTAAAGAAATTTCATTAATTTATTAAAATGCGACATATATTTAACACTTATGCACACATTTAGAAAAAAGTTAATTTGTTATTGACCAAATAATAATAGTAAAACATTATTTTTTGTACACTGATTAAAGACTCCTTTTTCGGTCTAAGTCTTGAATTTCTCTCACAAATTTTTAAGGTTACTGGTCATACACTGGTTATCAAATTAAGAAAAAATCACAAAGATGACGATAACGCAAAAATGCAGATATGCAGCTGGAGTATACGCATTAAACTAAAACAACCTTAAGATTCGCGATTGATTTTTTTGCCTGTATCTCACAGATTTCAAGAGGTAGGAGTTTTATTGTCGCAATTTACCACTATTGCAAGCTACTTCATACTTTATTTAAAACATATTATCAAAAAAACACCTTATAGTATGAATGAAGTTGCATTCATTCTCCTGTAACACAATATATATAGTTTCTGTTAATAGCTATTTTTGTTTGAAATTAATTAATGAGAACCATCTGAATGAAATGAGCCATAAGCACTTATAATGTTTATAAGAATATAATATTTATAAACTGAACATTTTTGATAAATTTCTATAAGAAATTAAACTTACACTTGTTTATAGCAGTAAATACACAGCCATTCGTGATTCTCATCACCATAGTGTCGACAATCTTTACAAACTTTCTTGAGGCACTTAGGGCACAGTGCTCCGCGATTCAAAATCCGGCCAAGCTCTGCTAAGCATCGAGCACAGTTCCGTAACGGATCTAGACCAGGTTTCAAAGCAGCTCTCTTCCGCAGAAAAGCTAATTCTTGTTTTAATTGTCTGCAAACAAATATCGAATGCTTAAAATTTCAATAAAAAAGGTATCTAAATTTAAGATAATAAATAGATCATTGCAGTTCAATAAAGAAATAATATTTTATTAAAATATTTCAAATTTGAATATTAAATACTTGCATGATATATCTAATCAGATGGAATTGTCATTAAATCGATGAACGTTATTTGTTTTCTTGCTATTTCTTAAGCTGTTTGTCAAATGCTACATACTGAATAAAAATTTGAGACATTTGTTCAAGACATATACACAAACCATCACTTATAACTGTAGTTTAAAAAAAAAAAGTATGAAAATATCTCCTCCACTAACCTCACATTTTCACTTGATAAAAAATAGACAATGATTGTCCTCAGATAATTTGAGAATTTTTCCACTCGTTAAGACATTATTTAATAACAAATGCTTGAATATTTTTTTTTTATATTTTTATTTAAATGAATTCCTAAAACTGCATTTATAAATATTTGAACTTACTAAAAAATAAGTAAAACAGTATTTAACACTTACATATCTACCAGGATAAACGTATTTTAAGCAATAAAATTTTGAATATATATACTAATTACGGAGATAGTATGCAAGTTAATCTAAATAACATTTTGTTTGCGTAATATTTATTTTGAGTTGTAAATATTGACTTTTTAGAAGCATATATGCTTAAAGAATGTGAAGTTTATTAGAATAAATATAAACATTACAGCATTATCAATATTGATTAACTTTGATTTACAGTTCTTTTTAAACAGTATTAAACATTCCAACTTATGTTTAAACTTCCGCATTTCACGTTAACAGAGATATTATACATATTTCATACATAATAGCAATTCATAATGAATGTGCTACATAGAAAACGCACACACATTATACATATCTAGGGAAATATCACCAGCAAATTTTAGGGAGTATAAAAACGATGAGAAACACACATGAATTCAGAATCGAAAATGTCGTAGCTGAAACCTGACGCAAAGAAGCAGAGAAAGACACAACAGAACAATATCACGCTAATTAATTAAAGTTAAATATATAAAGATATTGCTGTTAAAATAATTGAAAACAATGTTGAATGAAATCGCCGCATGAAATAAAAATATGATGAACAGTATATAGCTTACCATGTCTCACACAGTAGGATTGTCACTGAGAAACAAATGTTTGTGAAATGTATGTGTCCGATATGAAGATAAGTTAATCATCCCATATTCATAGCGGTACAATTGATGATGAACTATGAAAACATGAAACATAATTTGTGAAGGCAACTTAGATTTACAGTATAACTCCTGCTAAAAATAATGACTGCATTTTTTTCACATTCACAAGTGTAATTGATGGTTGAAGCGAAGCCGATTTTAAGTTGTATTAGCCTTCTCATAACCAATGAGACCTACGTCACTTGAGATCCAACAGAAAACAATTACATGTCTCTGGCTAACAAAGACATGCCGTGATCCAAATGTCCTAAGTACAATAGGACGACATCGAACTTACGAAATTTTTAAATCTTCTAAAACACTCAATCTGTTCTGATATGAAGAAAACGGATTAATTATGATTATCTTTCTATCATACTTAAATATATGCCACTAGCACGCAGTGATTTAGGACGCGGTGAGAAAAAGTGGAATGTGTGTTTGCTATGAGAACAAACATTAAGATAATTTCTCAACTGCAGGAATAAAAATCATGGAACGTAAGGAAAGATGAGAGTCTCATATGATTTTAGCAAGATAACTGAAACACAGCTGAATTCATCATAAGTTGATTGTTACTGATAACACCCCACATAAACGGGTAATGTCAGAAATGCTGAGATTACCTACCTAGAGTCAGAACTGAATTAACTCAATATAAAAATAAATAAATAAACCGTAGGTAATGTATAATAAAAAATTTACCAGATCCATAGGCAATATAAGGGTAATCAATACATGATAGTGATTGATAGATTCGTAGTAGTGAGGTATGATGTACTTAAGTACATCCTGCATATATTAACTTGCTTTCATCTCGAAGTACTTCTTAAAAGTATTAAGTACAAGACATTAAGTTGCATTTAAGTACACTCTGATTACACTATATTTGTGGAAAAAGTATGAGTTATTACTATTAAATGATAATTCATACTTCGTCCGCAAATATAAGACAAGACAAGCAGAATTGATGTTAATTTGCTTTCAAATGACACACTTCTAGAAATTTTACCTCATTGGCCATCATTGATAGGTGTATTGTAGATATAGAACTAAGAATTAAAAAATAAAACAAATAAAGGAAGTTTCCAAAACTAAAATATAAATTCATCAAAATTTTATGCAGCATTTATGAAAATTATATTATTGTATTCCATATTCTACTAATGTTATTTAAGTGTGAGTATTTACATATAATGTATTAGAGAGACAAAAAAAAAATAAATACATTTAGATTAAAAATAATGCTGAAGAGATTAATTGTATTAACAGTAGTAAGTAATTACAAAGTTTCTGGAATAAATTATATATTTTTTTAACCAATCACGGGAAATAATAAATGCTATACTAAATTAATTTATTGGCAACAAGAAATTATTGTACGAAATTTCAAATTAACAATGTTCCTGTTAATTAAAAATATTATTTTTATACAACCAGCCTTTTCTATAAAGTACAATAAAATAAATTTTGTTAAAATATTTAAATATATTGTACTTATGAATTCGAAGTTATGAAAAATAATAAATTGTTTATATATTTCCTTCTTTATTTCACTTGAATACGGTTCACAATACATGAGGAAAAAATTGTTACTTATCCTCTTAATATGACATTTCAAATCAACTCCAAAAGGTTGACGACAGCCAAAATTCTATAATAATAACCGGATTGGATGTTAAGTTCCTCTTAGCAAGTCTGATGCAACCCAGAATATAATCCAGAATAATAATAGAAAATTTTTTGACCATCCATGAATTTGAGTTTACCAATAAATATTCATGAATATAATGATTTTTTGAGATTATTCTCTGTTATAAAATAAAAACACACAACATAAATATATTAAAATCTATTCTATTTGATGGGTACCCAGCAAACACAAGCTGATCGGCATCCTGACGGCAATACCCGACACAGACGATATCGTCAGGGTCGGGTATGGTTCGGTATTAGCATGATGATTTCGTAATGATATCTTTTCCGCATCGGCAAATGACGTCAAAAATTTGAACTTTACTGACATCGTAAGCAAATATCGGTACTGAAACAGCTAACTGTCCTTAAATTGTGAATGTCATCTGCCAATATAGGTATGATACATGTATTCCGATTCTGGACCGAATATCATATGCGATATAGGTCTTGTTGTGGAATTGTTAAAATCAGTAGCACCATCAAATTTTCCCTGAATTGAATAACATCATTGTCACAAATGTAACAGGGTTATAGCTCAGAGCTCAAGAAATCATAAGATATTTTTTTTTTTTTTTAATTTTTATCATATTTGATAATTTTTCAGAAAATTAGTCTATTCCAAACAGATTAATGGTAGCATCAATAAAACAGCATAAAAATATCTCTAGATACTGATAAACCTAAATAGGCTTTCATCGGGTTTTATCCGAATCACGATGAAATTATGATGAATAATTCAAAAATAGATGCAAAAGTTACATTTGCTTTTTACTGTATTACGTTTGAGATTGTTTTTTAGAAAGGAGTAATTATTTTACATTTTCTTGTTGCTTACATCAAGCAGTTTAATATTAAAAATAAATAGGTTATATCTAAGTATATTAATAATTGCAATTTATATATCTGATATATTAAACACCCTTTTTATATGTTCATTATGAAACCTTTTCATCATTCTGGTAGCGTGTATGACATTTTAGTGACATTAGAAGATCATTTTAAGATATTTATATGCTTATAATAGAGAAGCATTTGCCACGGTGGCCTTGTTGAAAAAGGCGTTATTCTTGTGACTAGGAGGTAATGTGTTCTATATCTGACCCAGCTGAAGATTCATTGTTATTATTAACGGAAACCGGGGCTTTCAATATACGCTATAATTTCTATGTTTTTTCACTGTTGTGGCGTGAAATGGAGAGGTCTTCCTCAGGTGTCGACCTTGACAGTTAACTGTCATACAAATTGCGACATGATTCGCTACCACCAGCGATATTTCATAAGGAGAAATGGGTATGGAGAAATGTAGTGTATAAAAGTTGAAAATATAAGAAACTTCTCTTGTGAGAAGTTTCAGTTTTAATTTATTTTTTAAAGTAATTAAACCTTTTCCACCTTTCTTAAAGTTAAGAACAGATATATGAGAACTCCAGAAATAAGCTTTTACAATTCAACACAAATTGTTTCTTTGGGAAAATGTTTTTCATAACAAACTATTTTATTTATGAAACAGTGTCAAAATAACAGATACAACAATGGAAATGTGAAACAGTAAGAACGGGTAAACTAAATTTTGTATCTTATTGTGTTAATTTCAAATTAGAATGGAAATATACATGCATCGCTCAAGTTAAATATTCCATGACATCAATAATGTGTTAACAAAATTTCTCTTTTCAAACAACCTTTTTTTTTTTTCTTATTCTTTTTTTTTTTTTTTTTTTTTTTTTTTTTTTGAAAATGCATTAATTATTTTCAAGAGTTCTAAAGGTTTATTAAATAGAGGGAATATTTGTTTGAAACGTCGTGAGATGCACTGAATATTTTAAAAATCAATGGGATGGTAACTTTCAATTATTATTTTTTTCCCCTTTTCGAAAACATTAACTCTTATTAACTTACATGTTTGTTTAATAGTATTTCATTCTATATTAAAATAGAAACACTACTATTTTCTGGTATTATTTTCATTAATTAAGCATATGGAAAGCACGGTTGCGTTACATTAGTAACATAAAAGTATATTATTATTTTAGAAATTTAACACAATTGTGCATAAAATAAATGTAATCAAATGTAATTGCTGAGTTTAGAATTAAATATTTGATTTTTCTTTCAGGGCAAATGACAATTTTTTAGTAAATATTCCAGTTTCTGTTTAATATAAAATGAAAAACAAAAATGTTTTCGAAGAAAAAAGATTTTCTATAAAATATTATTTTCAAAGTCAGCTTAAAAATTAATAGATATAATTTTAATAATTTGTTGAATTTTTTTAACAAGGCAAAAATTTCTAATATTTAGTTATCAGGAAATAACAATAATTGCAAACCGAACGATTATAACTAATTTTATTTAGAATTATTTCTGATTCACAAGTATATGCGGTCACTTTTTTTTTTTTTTTTTTTGGATTTCTATTTTGATATACTGACACTACATATACACTATTATTCTATTTAAAATAAACAAGATTATTATGTGTGTGTGTGAATATGCATTTTTAAATTTCAAGTAACATTTTCTATTACTTTAAATTATTAATAAATATTAAACTTAAATTTAGTTTAATTTCTTCATTGAAAGTAATTTTTTTTAATTTTTGTTAATTCTTTTCTGAATATCTTTTCAATTCACACATAAAAATTATATTTTTTTTCAATAATTCCAAGATAATTTGTTCTTTAATTTCCTACTATGATGAAATCTCTACTATGGTCATTAAATAAAAATAGCTATACCCTTCTATTGTAATTTAAAATTGTTTAATAAATTTATAAGATTCTAAACTTCAAGAAAATTCGAAATTTACTTATATACTTAATTATAATATTAAAATATTTAAGCAAGAATTAAATATTTAAATATAACATGTTTTAATATCAATAATTATTTATTTAGGGTTTACATTCTATCATGATTTACATGTTTCAATATTTAAGAATATTTCTAATCTTGTTCTGAAATAATTATGGATTATGTTAAATGATGAAACTAAATAACATAATTAAAAAAATTTAAAATTTAAGTATCGGCCATATGGTGATTATCTTTTCTTCAACAAGTTAGTTTCAGAAAACGTGAGAAAAATCTTTTTTTTTTTTTTTTTTTTTGTACATTTTTGGTTTATTTTGTTTTTACATTTATCTATTTCAAAAATTTGTATTGCAATTCATTTTTTTAAAACATGTGGACACATTTTTGAAGGGAATACTAAAGAAAATTATCAACGGATCTCTTTATCTTCTTTCTTATCTAGCCTTATTTTTATTATTTTTCAGTTTTCTTATAATTTCAAATTTAAGCTAGGAAAATTATATCCTGGAATTTTTTTTTGATAATTAGAAACAAAAAATATTGTATTTTCTTGCTACCAATTACTATTTTTAGGAAAATAATAGAATTAATGCTATATCAGTTTCCTATAACGTCTAAAATAGTTTTGGCTTACTTTTTCTTAACAGTAATTTTATTACCAACTATATTTCATCAAAAATATTTTAATATTGAAAACATTTGTAAGCAAATCTAAAAAATTAGAATTATTAAAATGAGTAATAATATATTGTTTTAAGATACTAGAGTAAATAATATTAAATCATTTAAAAATCACACAAATGAAGTATACTTTTTTAGATTTGAGGCATGAAAAAGGCATTTAAAACAATGTACTTTTGATGTTATCAATTAGGTTTGGTGAAGATAGCTGACATGGAATACGGCCTTTTTTCAGCTATAATGCCTTGTATGAATATAACAAAAAATACGTATGAATGGTTGCCTATAAACGGATACTTATGGCATGTTTGTACTGAGGAAGTCGGACTCCACACCCAATTGTGGCTTAGTTGAAAAAGTGGAGCAGCGCACATTTACTGCAAGTCTAGCTGGCACACGACAAAAAAAATGTGATTGTTTAGCACTACTTTATTTGTGTCTCCATTTTGGGAAAATATAACATACTATTAATATATTTTTTTCCATGCTTGAATATATATATATATATATATATATATATATATATATATATATATATATATAT
>JAPDSC010033274.1:91795-122541 GCA_026290005.1 Latrodectus geometricus
TATATATATATATATATATATATATATATATATATATATATATATATTTGTATGTAACTGCTTTCGTTATATTTCTTTTTATCTTTTATATAGGAACCCATGAATACGTAAACAAGCATTTAGAGAAACACAAATACAGCAATCGATGAGAAGTATTCCCATCAGAGAATGAAGCAGTATTGTTAGCAAAGCAGATTAACTTTAAAATTAAAATTTTAGATTAAATTTAGACTAAATTTAAAATTTTTAATTAATTTAGAGTCCTGTGTCTTCACAAATTATTAAAAGATATGTGTCAGACCTGACATAACTGTAGAGGATTTTCAGAGGCTGGAAAGTAATGTTTTGAAAAATATATTGTGAACTTTTAATTTGGCACATTTGAAACAACTTTAATATGGGATAATAACATGCTGACAAAGCTTTTAATTACTTGTGCATTTTTAAAGGATATATTTATAATTTTAACGCATAAAATAATTTTACTTTTTTACTTCATATATACATTTTCTTATATATTCTTTTTTTTTTTTTTGTATTTTTATGGCAGAAACAGATTAACATTTTTAATGGAAATATATATAAATAAAAATTTAATATGGAGTTTTCACAATTTTTTTGCAAAAACAGTTAAAACTTTCATAAAATTTAATCTTAGTTTAAATGATTGAAAATTTTAAGTTCTTGATTAAGAAATCAAACACATGCAACATTAAGTTGCAAAATATAGCTGTTTAAAAATTATGGCTTATCAAAATTAACTAAACTCTTTCTGTTTACATTTGTACACATTTGACTGCTTAACATATTTGTCTGATATGAATAACTTAGAAGCTTCCTTAATTGAAGAAGAATTCATGAAGGCTGTAAGTATATTTTGTTTCCTGTATGTTCTTTAGTATACTAGAAATTTTTATATTGTAATTAAATCAATATAGTATTGTTGTAGCACTTTTATATATTAAGTGGTTAACATAATATTTTGCCGATTATATGACCTGAACCAAAAAGGTACAATTGTGTAAATGAAAGTGAATTTGTTGAGAAAATATGTTATCATACATTTGTATTCTTTATTGTTTATATACTTTAACAGATCGGAGCACTTATATACTATGCCATCAATATTTGTCTACAAAATTTAAGAATCCTCATTTTTTATCAAATTTTGGGGTTTAAATTATCACTTTCAAATTGCGTACATAAAAAAGTTTAAACATTTTAATTTTTCTTCATTTTCTTAGAAAGATACAAATATATATAATTTTATACAGATATCTGAAAAATACAGACATTCTGTATTCTTTTATGCTTCTAGTTTAAATCCCCAATAACAGGATGCTTACTAGATAGGCATACTAGCTTTTAAATCAACAGTTCGCGGTTTCAACTACACTTCAGAGGAGTAGATGCCTGTATTAGTAAGAACCCTATCAAAATTGTAGGTCTTGCTAGAATTATTATTCATATGAAAAAAATAATATTAGAGCGCTATCTATCAACCAAAATCAATCCAGTCAAATTATCCAACATCTGTAAATGTAATCATACGGTCAGAATCAATAACATAAAAAAAGTGTTGGTTTTCAATTGATTTTTTATTTGCTTGGTCAACAAAAAATTGCATTATGACAGAACATATTATTATATATACATTTTATATATTTATAAACTGAATTTTATTACTTTTTTTGGTAATAAAAAAGTGCTGCTGTTTAGGTAATAAAAATGGGAAAGAAGCGGTAAGAAGAATTCTACAAAAAGTATTTGCGCATAATATGGCCCTGACCATGAGCTGGAACGGAGGATATGGAAAAATTCCATTCAAAACGTTTTCCAATATATTGAAGTTTATAACAAGTATTTATTTTTATATTTTAATGTTTAAATAGTTTGAGAGTAAAAATACTTTAGATATTAAATATTCAAATAACACGCACTATAATTAAATTCTGCTCAATATTTTGGACATATAAGTAAAAATTGATTACTTTAACGTGCTAGTTACAGCCTGTTATATAAAAAAGCAATGTTATAAATGTATAAAACACATATATTTTAGCCCTGATATCCCAATGTGGACAGCCAAATAACTAGAAGCTCTTGTGAGCACCTTTCCTCATTCACTACCTAGTTATCTTCCGAGAAGACATTTCATGGATGATCGCTGTATTCATGCGTTGAAAGAGAAATCCTACAAACACTAATTTAGACCAGTAGTAGTAATGAACTAAAGATAAAAACTAAGCAACACAGTTTCGCAGATATAGCTAATAAAGAGTAGTATACATTATTACTACTACTGGTACTAATACAGAGTATACATTACTACTACTACTAGTACTACTACAAATAGTAGTAGTACAACTCAGATAATACAGATTTGTACTACTACTGGTACAGACTAGTAGACTAATACAGACTCTCATTCAGGAGGCAGAAATACGCCATACGCTTTCTATTCAACAATGCTTGGAGTTGAACCTGGGGTTTTAAAGCAGCAAATTCTACCACTAAGCTACAGTGAGCCCCTAATGAGAATAAATTAAAATTTGAAGAATCATCTATATTTATATAGAAACTAATTCAAAAGTTTGGGGAAAAGTATTTTAAACAAGTAAAAATATTTAATTTAAGTGTGTACGTTAGAAAAACGAGTGTAGCCCATTTTGAATACTACCTACATTAATGCAATAAAAAATATTTTACCAGCCTTTAGATATTACTTTATACATGTGATGGCTCTTTAGACCTGAGTTTAAAGGGTTTATAACAATGAATACACATGAAATAGAAAATTTGTATTTGCGGTACAGTATTTGACACAGTAATAATAAAGCAGCTGTAAGTAATGAATTTACCTTATTTACGTTTAAAATAATAATAGTGAAGTCATTGTATATAAAAATTGGTTTTATAAAAATTATATCTTTTAGTTTCATTACGTACCAACCATGAGTCCCAAGAAGTTTCTTTGCTCTTCGTAGAAGACGTCATAAAAAAGATGGTTGCGTTAAGCTGCAGACAGAAATGGTGGCCGAAATAAAAAATGAAAATGTTATGCAAATTGTAAGATATGTTCCTGCAGTTGTTAGAGGATATGTTTTTCGCTCATATTTTATTGTGTGTGTAAATTTACTTATGAAATTAAACTTTTGTTCTTTAACTTAGATGTGTGTGTGTTTTATTGATGTAATTTTTCACACAATATAGCAAAAATCTCTATACAAAACATATTTGACGCACTGTGTTAAGTTTACATAATGAAATTAACTGTTCATAAGAGGCTAAAAAAAACTTGCACAAAATTTTCATTAACCGCGTTTGGTTAGTACAATTTATTGCAAATTTTGTAAGAATGATTAAATTTTTAAGGGCAATTTCAGTTTTCATTTCATAATTCAAATGATGTACGGCTTGAGAGCGGATGCACGACCATGAAATCTCAAGTTGTTTAACTCTCGACGAACAGTCTTGCTGCTAACAATAAAGCCAGACGAACTTAAGAGCTCCTTAGAAATTTCAACCAACGAAGACTTAGGATTTTGTTTCTAGACCCTTTTTAGAGTTCTGCTACTGTGTTCACTAAGTTTCTTTGACCTACCACTCTGTTTATGTATATTTTCACTGCTTCGACGTTTCCACTTCCAATTACATGACTTACAGTGAATTCAGGCTTCAATAGAATGCCTGCAATCTCACAATCTGATTTCCCACAAAGGTGGCCTTCCACGATGAAACCACAGTCAAACTCACTAAACTTCATTGTAACTTATCTATTGAGTAACAAACGCATTAATAGAGCCTGACAAACCACTACCAACACTTTCATAATTTTCGATTACGAATCTTATGGCATCAACCACGTCAGAACAATTTTTAGAGGGAGTCATGATACTCTTTTGGCCAGTTAGGGCGTGTATATATTTGTCATAGAAAAAAAAGGACATCACAAAATCATCTATTATATGCGAGAAAGAAATCTATTATAATTTTAATAGATTTAAATCACATTTGGAAAAAAAAATATTCTAATCATAATGAAATGCATATTTCGTCAATACACTTGATAAGTTTTAAACTATATCAAATTAAAAGATTTTTTTCTTATTTTTAGTTACATATAATGATTTACAATTCTTTTGATTATTAGAAAAAATGATTAATGATGAGAGCATAATAAATATTTTTAGAATAAAGTATTTCCACTTTTCTTTGATCCTCAGAGGTTTTTGGAATTCATTGGGAAAGAGTTTCTAACAATGAGACACTTTAATAACTTAATAATGTACAAATATGAAACAATTTTGCGCAGAAAAAAGTTACTCTAGCCAGGGGATATTACTCAACTAACATTCTAGGTTTTTGTAAAGATTACGGAAACTGATTACATTTCAATATTATTTAACATTTTACTTTTGAATATTTCATTATGAAATAGTATTAAACTAAATACATCAATTATGCTGTTACAATAGTTATTATTTTTCTTAAGAGTTGAAAGGTTTTGAAATGAATACAGACACACCCCCACACAAATCACATTCATAACATAGATAAAAAGACTAAACAATTCAGTTTGGATGACGCTTTATGGTCACTTTTAGCACATTAAGGTTAATTAGTTTGAACTTAATTTAAAATTATAAATTACTATGAACAACCACATCTGAAGTAGCTGACAATTAAAATAAAAATGAGATTATCAGGGAAAGAGATGGCAAATGCAAATAAATAACTAATCTCTAATTTGGATGAAATTTTAAAATATTTGAAAATACAACAAGTTTCACAAATGAAAGTCAATATTCACACTAAGAACAATTTAATCGCATCTTGCTTCTATAAAAAATAATATCTCAGACTATTCTGTGGTTATGTACTATAATTCCTTTTTCAAGTGTCTAGAATAAAAATATCTTTCATGAATTGTACTGTGATAGAAGCTATAGAGCGGTGTAAGCCATCAAACATAATCCTGTCCCTCACACAAGAATGCCGGTGCCATCAAAGTGATCTGATGCTTACAGAGTCGTAGTATCTTCCAAGTTTTCTCAAGACAAATATTTCCCGATCACTTTGGACGCAGGATGTCGATGCACAGAACCTGTTTTGATGTGTCCAAGAATGAATCCGAGATAAACATATTCTTTTGTGAAGTTGTGTGAAGGGAGCCTAATTTCTGGTAATAAAGTGACCTCTCATCTAGCCGTCTATAAAAAGTTTATCTCGATAAGGTTGTACCAGACGCAAAAGTGAGATATAGAGATTGCTGCTCAATAGATATGTTAGCTATCATGCATTAAACACCATAGTGATCTTACAAAGGAACGGTACCTCTTAGGTAATCTTGTCTACAGTTTCTATTGCTGATTTCCACAATGAGGGACTCTATTACCATAATCTGGAGATCATCATACGTGACATTTGTAACCAACTTGTAGCCACTGACATTAGCAATTGCCTAGCATCTAACCTAATAAAAGGATATGCCTCTAATTTGTTTAAATGAGATTCTATGTAATCATTTTAGCTGCAATACATGTGACTGATGGTTTCTTAAAAACGGAATGTCACACGCGAAATTAAGTTTCCAATCATATCCGCTCCTTAAATTCCAATTTTACTTTAATTTTCTTCTTTTTTTTTTGTTTTTTTAATCGATACAATGGCCATAAATTTAAATCGTTCCTTAAATTATACAATATAACATTAGATTTTAAAATAATAATGATAAATATTTATATTTATCGTAAAAATACATTTTTAATTTTAATTTTGGACACCAGTGCATATGTAATTTTAAGAATATATTTTTATTTAATTTGCATAGAATTGTGACTCTATACAAATAAGGTTATCATGTGTGGGTTACTTTCCTATACATTTCAAACAGATGTATGGCAGTTGATAATGATTCTTATTAAACATTATTCATTAAGGATTATTCCATAATTATTAACTGCTTAAAAAACTTAAGCGAAAGAGACTAATGCATATAAACTAATATTATATCTCGTAATGAATATTTAAGAGCAAATGTAGTTTAAGCCCTAAAAAGTCATTTCATGCAACTGAATATTAGATTACGCTATTACTATAAATAAATGTTTAATATATTTTTTATTATATTTTTTGTTTAACATATTATTTAATACGTTTTTTTTATTTTATTAATTTAAGGATTTACTACTGCTTTATTTGTAGCATTCCATATTAAAACACCTAAATAATTAAAAGTTGGTAGCAAGACGGACTCGAATTTTCTTTAAATTTGGTACATATATTGATACTACTGGAGTATGTAAATATCAAAAATTTCAATGATCAGCACAGCTTAATTGTTGAGTTAACTTAGTTTAAAATTTGTCAAGACAGCAAAAATATTATTTAAAATGATACGATTTATTTATTTTTTACTAATAGTTGTATGAGAGCAATACTTTAATGCTATATACCAGTGCAATGATATTATGATTACCATACATTCAGAATAAAAATACAACAGTTTTAAGGAGAAATTGGTATAAGTACAATATGGCTAGAAAATGAAACTTATAATTTTGTGGTTTAAAAGTAAATCAGTCCTTATTTACAATAGAAAGGATAAAAGTCCAAAGGTTTGCTTCTGTCCTTTTACAGCAGAGGAATCCACTTTATGTTACTACCTTTAAAAATTCTTCGATTTCTCACTCCTATTAGGAAATATTTTGGTTTAAAAAATCTTTTGTGTAAAGCATATGATTTGTAGCCTTGGTAGCCATTTTTCTCATAAATGAGGAGTAGGATAATCTTTTAAATTTCGTCAAATTAAACTAATGATGTATCAGCTAATTATTAGAATTAATTACATAAATAGTTATCTCCTGTTGCCATGTCAACATTTTTTGCAAGCACTACACTCTTTCACTGCTTTTCTCTCAATTCTAATACAATGAAAATCCAAACCAAAAATCTGTTCTTTTATGAATAACGATTTAAGAGGTATGTGAATACAGTTTCTTTTTTCTCGTCAAAAATGACATACAATGTTACATAAGTTAGTCAAAATTATATTCATATTGCAGCTGTAGTGATCTAACAGTTTTAAATTTCATAAAATGAAAAACTAGCACATATCTCTTTTAACTAAGGAATCATAATTTTCTACCTCAAAGGTTTCTTAAAAGAAAGTGTTGAAACTTAATTCCGAAACCAATTTAGTAACAGTCCTTTTCCCTTTCTCCCTTATATCATTACCTTTCTCCCAATCAGCAATGAAAATGGAATTTCCTTTCCTTTGAAGGGAAGTCCCTCTCCATTGTATTCTGTAGTTGGTTTGGGAGGAAAGGAAATTCCCTATTGTTGCAGTGTAAGCTCTTTTTAGTAGATAGGAAGTGTTAGAAAAAGTAGTTTTCTATACATTCCATTTTAATGGACACAACAGAGTATTTAAGAGGCGAAATCAAAAGCAAAATTTTATTTTATTTCATTATATATATTAGTATACATTGAATATTATATATTAAATCAAAAGCAAAATCACAATTTTAGAGTAATATTTTTTAAAGTTTGACTACTTGTAAAGAGGTATAAAATTCAATGTTAGTATCAGCTCTTTGTATCGACGATGTCCTATGGTGTCCAATAAAAGTATTTTCCATCAGGCGTCATGTTATTCAAGCAATTATATACTTAAAAGTTAAACGTGTAGATATAAATAACCTGTTATCACGAGAAAGTGCTTATTTCAAAATACTCACACTTATTTGGACAGACATGTTGTGATCCATTAACAAAATGTTGAGTCAAAAATCTTTACAAATAATTATAGATAAAATTCAAATCGAAAATTAATTCCCGGAAAAAATTTATCATAAGTGCAAGAATTTACTAACAGCAACGGAAGTGGCAGCAATTGACCAGGAAGATACTGATATGTATATAACAACAAAAAATACAAAATAATTAATATGTAAAAGTTTCGGTATTCTTGGTGTAAGTCCTTTCAAGAAAAAGAAGTAAGTGCTAAAAATGTGTCGTATGGGGGAGAAAGTGAGAACATTTGTTAGATCGTTAATAGTGCTCTAAATGAGAATGCAGATGAATTCTCTAAAGTTCTCTGAAGATAAATGCTCTAACTACAAAAAATAAGGAAATTTTTTGGTAATAGAAAAGAAATCCAGAAAAGTGAACCGAAAGAAAAATTTAATAATGATTACTGGATCCAAAACAATCATCCTGTGCAATACCCGAGCAAGTACTCGCAGATACACAAATATTTTATGAAAGTACTGATAAAAGTAGAATACGGCCTGGTAGAAATGATTATATCATAGTAAGAAGGCCTTGACACAGTAAGCAGCAAAAGGACAAACGCCTTATTTTGTAACTTCAAAAAAGTATGTGCTTTATAAAGTTGAATACCCCAAGCACAAGGCAAGATTTTAAAAATTCACTGACCTTTTACCTAAATGATGTTTAAGTTGGTAGCACAGGAACTCATTCAATCTGCGTTTGCATTATTAAAAAAATATCAAGTTAATGTTGCTATGTATAATTAAATTTTTATAAATGTTTACTAGTGATAGATGTGGAGAGGAGGGTACCAGCTCTGATGTGAGCTTGTAACCACACCATGGCTTAAAATTACTAGGCATTTGGTGATGGGCGAGTATTTCAAACCCGTTAACCTAAAGGTACAGTCCGGGGCTCGCTTGCACCGCTAAGTATGTGCGTCTACTAGTGTGCTTTTGCTTCAAAGAGTATGTGATATTAACAATAAAGCGCGTATACTTCACTTCACCTTTGTTTACACATCACCCACTTCATATGAATAGTTTCTGCATACTTTAATGGATAACCGTGAAAAATATGAAGTAACACTTCCACTGTGGTTAACCACAGATTTTTCGAAATTCATTTCAATGACTTTATACCTGACTTGAAACATATTATTTAGTAAAAATGTAAATCTAAGCAAAATATAATTAAATTACAAAAAGTCCAATCAGAATATTTGAAAAGTCAAAACTAAAATCAGATGAGTAAATCTTACTACTTGACTTTTCGAAAACTTCATGTTTGTTGTCCCTGATTCAATAAAAGGATTTCAGAGAAAACGCCTATCTTTTTGTAACATACTTTCAATCAAACTGGAATTATTTCTATGTACATTATTATAACTTTTTAATAAATGATATTATAAAAACAGCTTCTTTTTAAAAGCTTGTTTACCATATTTAACATTAAATTCTGAAATTTAAAGAAATGGAGTATTTTAGTTCGGCTCAGAACCAAAATAAGAATAAGTTTCTACACACACAAAGAAGTTCTATAGCATCATAAAGATTTCAAAGTCTTATTCCATATTTAAAAGTAAAATATTTATTTATTACAAATGCTTAGAAAATTGTCTATAGTAGTATTAGTTCTCTGACCTTTTAATACCTCTGAACAGTTCATATTAAAAACACAACTACAGGGCATGTATCACGATGGTTGTTAGCGTCAAAATTTTGTTCTTATCTGCACAAAGAAGACACAAGAGAACTCCGAAGTTTAAATCTATACAAATACACTGGAAAGCAGTTATGACCTTTAGAAAGGCAGGAAAGTGTTTTCCTAGGTCATGAAAATAATTTTCCTATAAGTCCCACACTTGCACGGAAATTACGAACAGCTTTTAACCTCTTAATAAGATAAGCCTTATTGGTGGAATCATACAATGCCTTCTGTTTTATTTTAGCAGCATTTTTTCTCATAATCTGTAATTTTACTGAATGAAAAGAAAGACTATTTAAAGGTCTCTTAAGCACCCTTGCATCTTTTTTCGTCAAAAAGTCAGCAGCCTCATTTCCAGGAATCCCACAATGTTTTCGTGACTTTAAGTTCCAAAAGAATCAAATCAAAACTGTTTTGTTTCAGTTTTTTGATGGAATCAAAATAAGATTCTTAACGAAATTTAAAATTAAAATTTTGTTTATAGTTTTTCCCATTATGATATCTTTTTAAATGGAAAAATAAACTATTCGATATAATGGTTTCTCTATAAAATAAACAATCTGCTGTGTATACATTTGAGGTATTAGATCACCATTTTCTAACTGGTTTTCATCCAGGTATTTCTTCACAAATTTCAAAATAAATATAAAACATAATAAGTAATTCTTCCATCTAATCTTAAATTTTATTATTTCGACACGTTTTAAGTTGTGGACCACATTATTGAAGTTTCATTTCGCAATCATTTGAATCTTGCTTTTGGAGCTCAATAGCCAACAATCTGCTTTGCACATGCGCCGAATTGTTTAAAGGCGTCACTATGTCGAATCATCCAGTCTTTCACCACACCTAGTCCAGCATAACTAATCAGAATTGGCAAAGTTTTGAGGTCACGTGATCATTTGTAGGGAGAGTTTTATTTAGCCACACCCACGACTAATATGGAAGCATTTGTTATCAGTTTCATGATCTTGGAAAAAAAAAAAAAAAAAAAAAAAAAAAAAACGTCGGACCATGTGGAAATTTGATAAATGAGGATTTTTTTTTAAAAGCGTCATTTGAAAACCTCACTTTCATCGGAAATATCTCATTTTTGTAGGAGTTTTAAAAGGATACAAGGATAAAAACAGAAATTAGAAATTTTAGGAATTTAACGAGGACTGCGCTCCCTGTCTGAGATTGCAAAAAAAATGTAACTCAGTATAAAACTAAGTTGCATTTTTTTTTCTCATAGTAAGAGTACATGTGATGATATTGTAGTTAATATTAAGAAGTCTGCTTACAAAGTCAGTTTTCAGCATCCATATCATTGTGAAAATGTCAGTCCTCGTTAAAAAAAAAAAAAAAAATATTCATCACAAAATCTGCAAAATAAATTTAAAAACATAAAAAAAATGTTTCTTCGTGATTGAACAATTTATAAAAGAAACAAGAGAAACTCCTGTAATATAATAAGAAAAGATTAGAGCCAAGTAGTGATTCGAAACATTTTAGTTTCTATTGTGCCTAGAAATACAATAAAACAAACTGAAATATCTGCAGTAGATAAAAATTGGAGAAAAAATTGCAAATAAAAATATATCTGAAAGTTTGTATGTGGATAAAAAAACGATGATAAGAAACGTATATATCACGTATGATAAAAAAAAAAATGGTGGCCAGGTATTGTCTTAGAAAATATGTTAGTATAAATTAATGTTCCAGTATAATTTATGTATGGTACTATACAAATGCCGTCAGTGACAAACAACTGCAAGATGTCTGCTTACCATATCTAATGAAACTAGAAAAAATACAGTACTAGTAACTCAGAGCAAGGAAAGAAAAGACTACCAACACGTCTTCCAAATTTATTAGAACAGTATATTCTTCTAAATCCATTGTCTTTTAATATATTCCTGTAATGTAATTTTTTTTAATATAAATACAGATTTGTTTTATTTAAACCAATTTCTATACATTGATATCAAATTAATTATTTTTATAAATCAAAAGACGAAAATTTCAATTAAATTGTATATTCCCCTTCTGATCATGAATCTGATGGCATCAATGATATTTTCTACAATAAAATGAAATACTGTAAGTTTCAAAGACATATTGCTTAAATTTATGAAGAATATTGTGTTGGATTTCTTCAGTTTTATAATCATTGAAGTCAATGATACAATATAAAGTGGTATATTTAAAAAAATGTTGAAATATTATTATCAACAGGATATAGATTTATGCTAAAAAAAAACAAAAGTAAAAAAATATCCTCTCTATATTTAGTAGATATTTCACGTCTCTCTCTCTCTCATTAGTCTAAATTCACAAAACATCAAACTATTCCACTCATCCTTTGAGAAAAATGGTTGCCAAGATGGCTGAAATAGGGCATTTTATCAAAAAGATAGTTTTCAGACAAAGTATTTTCAATGAGTTAGGTAGAAATCTCTGCCCTAACAGGAAAAAGTAAATTAAGTTTTTTTTATTTTTAACTTTTTCTTGAATAAATGACACTTTATATTATGACACTTCATTATATACTTTCTTCCACTAATCAATCGACCTAGTTTTGTGAGTATGATACCACTACATACAACGCTTAGCAATAAAGCATATTGAAAAGTGTCTTCATAACAGTTGCTTCACTGTAGAAGTTCTGTTCATGAGGATGTCTTCTAATTGCAATTATTGACACAGGGGAATCCAGATGCTGATTGAGCTCTGATGTCACTTCTACTGCAGTGGTTAGTTTTTTAGACATTACCTCCGGCTCTTCAATTCCGTCGGTCACTTTCACTGAGCTTTTTTTCCTGTCCACGGTCTAGCTTTTCCGAACTTATCTTGACGCGCTGTGTGTATGCCGTCATGACTTCAGTCACCATTCCTCTACATACACATACAAATTGGGATTTTTTGGTCACATTTGCTCCAGCTAGACGGGGCTCAAACAATTTGGCCTCTTAAAAAAATTGCGAAACGATATTTTATGCTTTTGAAAATCTAAGACTTACACAGATCTTCAACAAAACTACGAGTATATTCATTTCTATATATAAAAAATTGGTAGCCAGTATTATATTTCAATGCATACAAAGCGCTTTCACTTTCATTCATAAGAGTGTTACCATTATTTCAATAATCATATTGCGTGTGTGTGTGTATATATATAGGAGACATATTATCAATTCTTTCAAAAGAGTTACTCAGTTCAGTTATTGATCTTTTTTCTAAATTTGTTTAATCAAAGAGAATTAAAAAGAAAAATATGGTTAATTCTGTTTTTTGAAGGATAATTTTTAAAAGAATTTTTGCTTTAAAAATTAAGCATTTAAAATATGCTGATAGATATATTTTTAAATGTTATACTAAAATGTTTCCTTAATTTAAGAAAAAAAAAACCTCATTTAAATTTTGTTTAATACAGATATTTTCAAAATTTAAAAATTATTTTCTACTATAGATATATTTTAAGATTTACCAGCAATTCTGTAAACTCGACAAATTACATATATTTTTGTTGGCTTATTAATGTGACAGGGCCTTAATACATTCGTATTAGAATTAATAAATGTTTCTTAAGGCCAATGCATCAAATAGAAGAAATTTGAGTTTTCAAAAATCATATAAAAGGTGCTAGACATTAGAAAAACATGTCATTCAATGATGACAAAAGACTTAAACTGGATGGACTGCATAGCTACCGTAACTAGTAGCATGACATGAGGCTTATTGGTTACTTGGTTCAGTTTTATTACTGATATTACTCATTCGAACTGATATTAGTATTTCTCGCAAATTGCAAAACACTCATGCTGTAAGTGTGTACATAAAAATTGAGTATGTATTGTGTCCACAAATTCACAAATGAACACAGTAGTTTATTGTTTCTGCAGAGAAGATGGAGCATATATAATTTGTGGAGGTAGTAATAGAGAGTAACTTTACTGACATAGACCCTACAGCCAACATGTACTACTGTTTTAGAAAGATTAGTAAATACTGGTTGTATAAAACATGCTGAGAGTGTAAGATGAGAAGCATAGAAGTATTGAGAAATGACGGGAGAAGTGTCTGATTTTTTTAACAGTACATAGGGAATAATCGTTAAATGGTAGATTATACCAGGCGGGATGCGATATTAAGTCAGTTATTACAATACTAACACACATACCACATAGGTCAAACAACAGCTTATGAGATTTGACGAGTGTGAAAAGGTGAAATGCTCCGAGCAGCAAAATATCCTAAAAACAGAACAAAGTATAAAACGTAAAGGATGATAAAAGATAAAATAATTGTGAGAGAACGATGTTCTTTGAACGGTAACTGTTGACAGATTACATACAGATGCTGAAACGGTGATTTGCTAAAAACACCTAAGCATATCCACAAAAGAGTTATGAAAATTGTCCAATATGCAAAAGAAATCTCAGATCCATAAACACAATCATGTTCAATATAAGTCAAAATAAATATCTAGAGCAACGAAATAGTGATGTACGATTAGAACTCCCCTTTGCATTTGACGGCACTTTGAGGATATTAAAAACTCGTTCAAGCTTTTCCCTCAAATATAAAACACGAAGAAGAAAAGTTAACTTTCGGTCACAGTCATTTCCAAAAACATCACTTCATTGACTGCAGGTAAAAATGTGTTGTTGATATAATTTGCTGTCGTTATGATAGATAATTTTATTGCAGAAGTAGACATATGCCATTTTTTGCTAGGATATATTAATTATTTACATTGCTAGAATATATTGCCATTTTTGCACAACATGCAGCTAACTTATTAACAGCTGTTTGCAAGTGTTTCTTACTTCAATGCATATTTGACTTGTGTTAAGATATTTGCAATTCATTAAAATAAAGTGTACTTGAAACAAAAAATTATTATTCATGAAAGATGTTCATATGAAGTTTAAAAATAATGATACTTGAAATGCTACCTGAAGTACAAGCTCAGTTTGTTTATAAAGGTGGAATAGAATTACCATATAAGGTCTTTAGAAACAAGGGAGTGTAGAAAACTCTGCAGGAGCATCGGAAGTGTAAAACGAAAATATAGAACGTAAGGAAAATTCCTTATCATCATGTACCCGTCATATACTTCCTCGATGTCAATAAAAAAAAAGAAGAAAAACAGATGACTGTTCCATGCGAGGCGTTGCGGACCTGGGTTTCCAAATATGGAACTTAATCAAGAATTTATTTTTCTAACCGGAAGCTTTTTTGTTGTAAAGGAAAGCATTTATTTATTTATTTTTTTTTTCTAATACGCATACGAGATGGAATAATGATCTTTACGTTCAAGAATCTTACATAAACAACATATCAGAGATATTAGTCGTTAACGTAAAGGATCTTTAACAAAATTCTGGACAAGAATCACAAAAGCTGTCCAAACAGATGTTCCATAGAATCTAGAATGAAGAAATGGAAATCCATTTTTAATCCGGATTTCAATGAAAGAAGTAAAGAACGTTAGACGAAGCCTGAATTAAAATGTTGAAGTATTGGATAGTTGATTTCATTTGATCCGGCATTAGTGTCAATAGCCTGCTTTGTAAAACTTCCTTCAATACCAACATCCGAAATTCATAGTTGTAAAAAAAACTTAGTCTATGGTAAAAACGAATGCTTGTTTACTCAGTTCCATTTTTTGTCCTTAAAAATGATTAGACTCAGAGATTGAAAAAGTTAGTATTTGAAGAGTTAGTTTCCCCCAAGAACATAAGCGCGAGAAGTATGCATTGCAGCTCCGATTTTAAATATATGAATGGATAGATTTTTAAAATACCATTAGCTGATTTGAATTTCTTCCACTACTCATGACTGAATGTTGAAAATATAATTGAAAGCAAATAGCGATAAAATTTTGATGATGGTGATATTTGAGCATTAATTTCAACTAATGAAATAATTGAGTCCAGAGAAGCTTTTCCTACAGAAAATATCTTTAAGAGATAAAAAAATTTTAAAACAAAGCTTTTCTTCCTTTCTTGAATAACAGTTTTTTAATAACGCCAACAGGCTGCGATCTTGGCAAAGATAATGTGAGAAGTAATCGATTGACCTGTGCTCAGACGTAAGTTAAAAATTTCTATTTTGGATTTATATTTAAACTTCATAGTTTCAGTCTTGTGATGTGAATATTAGCACTAAATGGAACAAAGTGATGTGAATATTAGGGAATAATAAAATAATAGCATGTAAAATGTTTTGTTTATAAAGCTTAATTCATCACAACAATGTAATCCAAATGCCTGACATTCTCAATGACTTCGTAAAACTTCCACTTTTGCAATGTCAAGTTCATTGGGTCAGAAGATACTACACACTTCATTATTTCAGAATTTTTACTAATCATTATATGAATAGAAAATGAACTACATACGAAACATTTTGTTTAATTTAAATTCAGACTGACTGAAATATGGCTGGACTGAATTGTGTGATACTAGTGCTCAACAGAAAATAAAATATTGAATCAACTACGTTATATTAAAACGGATCAACGAACAATTGACAATTTTCGTTGAAGTCCTCAGAAAATATAAAAGAAAAATTTAGAAGATTGAAAAAAGTTCCCGTCAAGAACCATTTTTTCCCCCGTTATTTGAAACAGAACCACCAAACAGCAAAGCAATGCCATTATGCACCATAATAATAAAAGAACGTTTGAAGAATATTGAGGTGCTGAGTTACAACTTCTCAGAGTCTACTTAAGAATTTCCCTTTTGTTACTTTCCATTAGATCTGAAACAGATGTCAATTTGTTTCAGATCTGAAACAGATGTCAATTTGTTTCAGATCTAATGGAAAGAAAATTGTAAGACAGTTAACTCTATAACCGAATTATTTTTGGTAACAACTCTTTTATAGTTTTCGCAGAACACAAAATACTAGTTAAATTCAATCAAGCATTCAATCATCACATATCTACGCAATTTTTCTGATTAGAAGGAAGATCCAATTTCTAAGAAACAAATCTGACCAACTTATGTATTTAGCAGACCAAATATAATACAGTTTAGAAAATAGGACTACGGCATTTTTTTATACCTTAACACTATTAAATAAATGCATTTAAATTTACTAAATTCTGATAATTTTTCACATCAATTTAATGAAAGTAATATGGACAACAGTGTAAATTATATTTAGTTTATATAAGCGGCAAAAATATACAATTATTGAATTCTGTGACGTAATAGTTGAATCAATGCATTATAAATACAGTAATAGCCTAATGGTCTGGAGTAAATTTAATAATTGAATATCAATGATTATTTCAAAATTAATTATATAAGTCATACTTAATTTAAAACATAAAAATACTAAGAAAAGAAAATAATAAATTAACTTCCAAATAAAATTAATACAAACAAGAATTATCAAAAAAGACAAAAATGGTTAAATAATATTAAACAATTATTTTAATAAAATACATTTGTTGTTACAATTTTTGGATATATGTTGTATGTATTTTTCAGATATATAATGAAATTTTTGAAAAGTAATTAGACTAGCAAGATTATAATAAATAATAGAGCAGACTATAAAAGCAAAAACAGCTAAGAAGCATTCGTCTATAAAAATTATATTAAAAGGCAAGATAGTACTCTTTTATAATAAATTATTAAATAACAAATTCATTTTATTTTTAATAAATTATTTTAACAATGTTTGATTATATATTCTTTGAAGTGAAAATGAGACATAAAATACAGAAGTAAATTACGTTTGCAAAAACATTAATAGTGTACAAGAGTAAATGTATAAGCAATAATAAAAGCGGTGTACAATGACGGCGAATGTGTGTACTTTCAATTTAAAAAGTAAGCATTGATTATATTAAACCATCAGGTAATATGAATGTATTGTACAATTTTGGCTCGTTTATTTAATTAAATGCCGATTAGAATAGGATATTTTCTTTTGTTTGAAATATATATGATCATAAGAAATATTTGAAATTATTTTAAAAATATTCAATGAAAATAAAGAGGAATTGTGTAGTCAAAGAAGAGTTTTCTTCATTCATTCATAATTGATAATCTAATTCTTAAGGTTGCAAAATGTTAAAAGCTATGTGCATAATAAAAAGTAATGCATAAGAAACGGTTCTAAAATTCTTCTACACAACTCAATATATTTTAATCAGATATTCCACTGAATTTTATTTTAAAATAGAATAATGTTGAAACATAAATATTCTATTTATTAAAGTTAATTATTAATAGATGGCAATTAACATAAAAATGAGTTCACGCTCGGTAGCATCAAAATTTACTAAAGTTAGATACAATAGAAAGAACATCACTTACCTAAAAATGATAAATATGTTTAATTTTTTATAAATAAAAAAAACACAAAAGAAATACATTATTAAAATAATTAAGCATTTATCACAAACACTAAATGCGCTATACAATTTTCTGTTCAAATAATAAAATTTTCTCGCTGAAAATTTAAAAAAAAAACTGTATACCTCCCCACTCCCAATAGTCTAAACTATCAAATTCATTTTTAACGTAAAAAAAAAATGGCAGAAAACTTTTCTAAATTTGGAAAAACAAAGATTAAATGAACCAAAAAACGAAAGTCCCCTCATAAATTAAAGAATATAAAAAAGCACGACTTATTAAAATAATAAAATGGTCATTTTCAAAATCAACAGATATGATGCTTAAAAATAATAGTTTTTAATATAACTAAGCATTTATATGTCTTAATTTAATTTTCATGAAGTCAAGACTTCAGAAAAAATAGTTGAAATACTCTTTAACATGCAAACAACATATTAAACTTGTTTAGATGTTGTAATCAAAATATATTATTATACTGCAGATCCAGTGTTAATGATTTTGTCTCATAGAATGTTATACAAATATCAAACATAGACAATTGTTTTCCCTCAATGAATTTATAAGAGCTACAATTTTTTAAATTAAATGTTTAAAGAGAAAAATTTATTTATACATTTATCTTTTGAATTTACACTGTTTTCTTACTCAATTTCACTGTAATTCTCATTGCAACATGACTGAAATACACTTTCCATAAAGCAATGGTAAACAATTATTAATATATAAAATTAGTACAGATCTTATTTTCATTTGCAGATATCATCGATTAAAATTTTTCATACAAATAATTCTATCATTTTTCACTTCACTCGAAAACCTAACATAATAATTACATAAAAAAGTTAAACATGTTTGAAGTTATAGCAAAATATTCCAGTAATAAATTCTTAATTTGATAATCTCTATGTTGCTAAAAAGCAGCTAAAAAACGATGGAATAATCATTTAAGCAAGGAAAAATAAGTGCGTTAACTTGAGCTTAAGAAATGAATCATAAGAAAATATAAGCTGCTAATAAAATATTTATCAAAAGAGGAAAATGCCCTTAAAACTTAATTAAAACATAAATTTAACTAATATTTGTGACAATTTTGTTTTCCCTTTTGCGAATTTTTTTTTCCATTCACTTCAATTCTAACAAAAAATTGTTAGTTTAAAATAAGATGGAGAAAAGAAAAATGCATCCTTTCTCATATATTAAAATGGAAAGAAATTAAATCTTACCTTTTCATCGTTGGTGCTACATTTTGATCGGAGTTACCTCAACAACAGCGTCACTTCAATTAAAAAGCCAGCAGATGAGAAGCCGTTTTACTTGCCGTCCCAAGACCCCCACTTGACCCTCTTTTTTGCAGCAAGGTTATTTTTTCTTTCAAACCGATCCGGTTTTACCTTCCCTCTCGTTTTATAAGAGGAAGGTCTTCAATGTTTTAAAGCGACGTAGCACTTATTAAGTTTCTTAAGGTACGGTTGTAGCGAATCCTCTTTTTTGATCATTTAGTTCATGATTCCAACACAAGTAGGAACAAGAGAGGTCTAACTAGAGATCAATGTGCCGAAAGTTGATTCCCTTCAGGTCATATTGGAGGATGAATAATATCCACTGGTCCGTAATATATTGAAAGTGTTAACAATTGTTGTATTTTTATTACACAATAGAGAGCTTGAATTTTTCATTAAAATGAATCTTTTTCATAGAATGGAAGATCTGTAAAAATGTATTATTTTAATTACAAAATGTAGGCGAAATGTTGACTTAAATGGCGTAAAGTTGGCTAGTGTTTTTGAGATTCATTCCTACAGGCTAAATTGCATAATAAAAATCAATACTCATGTTTGCTCTCCAATTTATTTTTAATAAAACGTATTAAATACTTTGAAAATTTTGTTTTTGAAAATTAAAAAAATTTATCCCCTGAATTCCTCATTTGGAAAGTTTATTTAGTTCATCAAGAACAAATGTTAAAATGTATTACAAAGCGTGTTTAATTGTTAAACATTCATCTTACGATAGATGAACGCATATTTTTGATTGATTGAACAAATTTTTTAACACAAAAACTACAAAAAATGATTTATGGAATATACATAATGATGGTGATAAAATAATGATGGTGATTTCATTGAACACAGATTGATTGATTGAACATAACTTTTTAACATAAAAATTGTAAATAATGTAATTCTTTTTAGAATTATTTTAGATTTTTTTAAATAATACATTGGGAAAGTAATTGAAGCAAATTGGGATATGTGAGTTTTCCACATAATTAAATATATCGTGAAAAACCTAACTTGGAATTAAAACATTCACATACCTTAACATTTTTGTACAATTCAGAAATTTTCCAAACTTTTGAAAAGTACAGCCGACAATAACACTAACATATCATAATGTTAGTTTACAGAAATTGAATAATGAACTATAATATTCAATTTTCAAGTTATTCTTATAATTGAACAGCACAAATTGAGCTGTTTGATTTTATTTAAGAAATGCACAACCCCCAAATAAAAAAAAATATGTGATTTTCTAAAATTGGCAAAAAAATGAAAAATTATTACTAGACACACAGAATGGGGCTTACAGTTATTACTTTGAGTACATATATTAAGAGACTATTTTTTTGAATTGAAAAACAACCCCTCAGTCATAAACATAAGGGAAATTAAGTAACCATTTTTCCCCATCATCTAATTATAGGTACTTAGTTCTAACATAACAACACATGCATTATATATAAAACATTTTATCGTTAAAATTAAAAGAATATTTCCTGTGAAATATCATTGCAACGCCACACGAATTGAAAGACTCGTTTCAAAACTTTAAAAAGTTACCTGCTAAAACATTACTACATTAAAGGAAAAAAAGAAAAAGCCTAATACATCTTTTACTAAAATTTAGTAACAAACGCATGTATTTGCTACATTTTCATGACTTACGATCTATAAAATAATTTTTTCAAAACCAAGATAATTTTAAAAAAACTAACATAAACATAAAAAAATAGTCACATGAAGTACTGATCTACCTGATTGAATCATTAAATAATGGTGATAAAACAGCAAACTGATTTAAATATTTGTATTACTCGATTATGAGTCTGTGATTAAAATTGTGCTAAAGAAATGATAAAGGCAAAAACATTCACTAGCAATTCCACAGCGTAAGCTCAGTTATTGTTAAAATGTAATTTTGCAATTATTTAACTTTTATAATTTATATCATGATGAAATAAATCATCCATATTAATTTCATATTGCAGTTAAAAATACTTAAATTGCTGAATAATTGGTGCATATTATTTGGTCGAAATATTTTGCCATTACAAACGATTTTTCGAAACAAAGAAACCAGTACATAGACCTAAAAATTTTTATAAAAAGCATTATCTGAAAATAAATAATAAAAACAAAAGAGAATCCTCACAAAGTAATGTTTAAGAAAATAAGATCATGGAAGTATATAAATTTTTTCAAATAATTACTTTCTGAACAGATTAATTCTACATGGATATTTACGTAGATGAAGAAATTTTATACAGCATGATTCACAAATAAAATTTGCCATAAATAGCTATAAAGAATGACTTTGACTATTATAAACAAATCTCATTACAAATGAACATCTTAAAATTACAAAATATACTTTAATCCAATAAGATATTAATAATTATAAGTATCATACTCAGATTAGCAGAAACTTGAGGCCTCTTTCAATTATACAAAGGAAAAATTTAATTTTGAGTGTGCATTGCATTTGTGTGTATTTAATTTTAAAGTTAAATTTTGTAACACACAACTTATTGAAATCAAGAGGTGAAAGTTCTACAAATAACAATGATTAAATATGACATTTTATGCTCATATCAAATAAATATTTGCATCAACAAACACAAAATCTTATTATACTCTTTATTGTATGTGTTCAAAAGATTTGTTATCATTGAAATCAAAATGTTACAAATAACCTTAAGAATTATTAATTACATAACAATTTGCACATAAGTATTACGCATCAAATGAATTAGTATTGAAACAAATAAAGGTGTTTCATACAAATTTTATCATTTAATTTAATTTTTTTTTTTTTTTTTTTTTTTTTTTTTTTTTTGAAAATGATATTACATTAAGATTTACCAACTTGATTCATATCTTATAAAAGCTTCAGTATAAACGTATATAAATTAATCTTTTAACTGTCCAAAAATTTTATGAGCTGAAACTAACTGTGTGTGCAAAATAATCCTACACAAAAAAAATTTAAAACAAATAACTAACAATAAAGTTGATGAAAATTGAGATTCAATACTAAGGTTTAAGAATAGATAAATAAAGATTAGGGAAGTAAAATGAAATCAACTGAGATAAATGTGTGCCTAAAATTTTTTTTTTTAATTTATAAATTAAAGCATAACTATTCTAACAAGGCAAAAATTATTTTAAAATAAATTAATTATACAAAATTTATATATTTTTTCTTGTGATTAATTTTAAAATTGCATGCAAAGCAATATACGTTTGTATACGAAATTTTGAATGATATTCTTTCACAGTTAATTGGATCATTTGAAGCGGCAATACTTGTCGATAAAGTTAGAAGCAGTTATTGAAACAAATACGGACCCTGATAATTTATTGATTAATAAAAAGTTAATTTGAACAAAGAAAACATTTCAGTTTTTACGTAGGAAACTTTTTAAATCAACAAAACCTTCTTATATATATATATATATACTTTACTAATTTATTATAAACAGGATCTTTATTGTGGTCGCACTTTCACGTGAATATTTTTCTTGGGCATCTTGTATAAATGAAAACACTGATTGGTTAACGACAGTTAGAAATCACTTTCAAAATCGATTCACAACCCTTTCATGTGAAGTATTATTCGAATGTATGTTTATACATGCTTACTAAATACATATATATTTAATGTTACGGTAAAAGTGAATAATTGGATGATTATCGATAATATAACCGGTGATTATCCAAAATTCTCACTTAACTTGGTAAATATGATAAATTATTAAATGTTTATCAATTTTACCGATAAATAAAATCCACAACCGACTGTTGAAGCAATAGCATTGATGAAGAGTTATAAGTCGCATGAAATCCTTGAATGCCATAGTTTAGTAAATAAGTTGCTATTGCAGAACATAAAAGTGGTATTGCTGTGGCAGCACATAGTAGGATTGAGGGAAATAAGTTGGCACATTAATGTGGCAAAAAAATGATTTGCTATAATCCAAATATGGCACAAACCAGTTTCATTTTATGCAATACACCTATACGTATTAAAAAGAAATCAAGAGATGCTTTTTGGAGAAGCCTGAAATCTAGAAATAATGATAAATTGTGGCTTGTAAACCCCAATGTTACACCAATATCGCCTATGACAGAGTAAGTGGCTATGCTGAGAATCTTAGCAGGCCGTGACTGCCTGTCCAAACATTTGTAGCGGTTGAAAATTCTCTCTGTGGTGGCACGATGAACTGAACGTGCTATAAAATAAGACAAGAGCTCTAAGGAGAAGGTATCAGAAATGAGCAGAATCAGAAGAATTGAAATTCAGAAGAGAGAAAGATCCGAAAGACGAGATATAACAGAACAAAATACTTATTACTCAGAAAAAAAAGTCTTGCTGGAATAAGTATCGCCTAGAAGTAATGCTATCCAATGCGTTGTCGCTGCCACACAATATTTCCCGTTGATACCGCCGTCAGAAACACACCATTAAGTAGCATAAAATTGCCAGATGACACTCAGAGTGAAAGTGAAGAGGAAAACAACCGGAAGATTGTAACTGGATTATTCCTGGTAAACGAGACAGGGTATGAAACTAGCAAACAGGCTGATATGAGGAGTTTTGCCGACTCAATGACACTACAGATAATGACCGGCCTTTCACGAGAGAGGAGATAAGGTCGGTCGTTAAAATTATGGCACGAAAGAAGACACAGGGGTTGGATAACACCCCCGTTGAGGTCCTCGGGAGAAATCCCGGAATGTTTTTGCTGCTTTTCAACAAGTGTCTTTTTGTACAGCATTTCCCAAAGTCTTGGAAGCATGCCAAGTTACTCCTATTTCAAAATCCCGGAAAGGACGCGTCAGAAGCTTGCTCCTGCAGACAGATCTGTCTACTTTCTAGTATGGACAAAACTCAGGACTCAGTAGATTTACCATCATCTGGTTGATTGGGTTTTATGGTGCAAGGACCAATAAAGACAAACTTCCCCAAAAATTAAATTTAAATAAAACCTTGTATAAAACCCAAGTTTCAATTCTATTGAAATCTAAATGAATAAAATGAAATTAAAAATAAAATTCATAAAGTTAACGTGATAAAGTTTAAATAAAATAATTAAAACCAACTGCCGTTAAAAAGGCAAAAAGGTTTCTGTGGGCTGGCTAACCCACTAAATCATACAGGGTTAAAGTATCTTTTGAAAATATATAAAATGGTAAACGTTAAAATCAGGGCCATGAAATTAAAATTTGAAATACGGTATATGGTTTATCACACGTTACACACCATGGGTTTAATTCACTTAGAAATAGATGTCTGTGTGTGAAACGAATGTGTCCGATTCGAAGGCGAATCAAAGGTACATCGGCACTTGGTAAGGCTAAAATTGGTAACGTGGTGAAGTATGGAAAAATGTTATGTAGTTTGTTTACGACCTGCATATACCATGACTCCTGGCAAAGAGAATGTATGACACTTTTTACCCTTTTTCACATCAAAGAGCAGAATAGATGGTGAAATTTGACCTGATGTGGTCTTTGCAGCCGCATCCCATCATCCCAGATAGCAAACATCGTCCAATGTACGTCCCACGGACGTCCATATTTGATCCTCGGACATCTTGTATGTATTTTGGACATCCCCAGTACGTCATTTCAGGATGTACTCAGAACTAATGATGTTCTGAGTACTACTAAGGATGTTCTGAGTACTTTAATGACAATATTTGGGCAATTATTTTACAATGTCCTGAGGTGGTTCTTTTATCTCTTACAGATGTTCTGGAAACGTCTTTTGAGTTATATTCAACATTCCTGGTGTTAGATTTTATTCGAAAATTTAAATTTTGTCCTATATTGCATTCTATAAATAAATGTGAGAAAGTTATGGAAATTGCTGTGTGCTTAAAGTGTGCACTTTCGGAAATTTTGCACCCTTTAAAGAAAATAAAATGTGCCTTATTTCGTCATTATCATCGAAACTTCATATATTTCATTTACGAATTTGGCAAAATACATTCTTTCGATTATATGAATTTAAAATGATTTTCAAAGACACACATGCAAAGTATGCAAAAAACACAGGGGAATTTCTATAGGTAAGCTTTTTATTTTTTCTAATAATGTTTTGAATTATTAGAATCTTTTGCTAATTCTAATGATTTTCTCATAATTGAAAGATAAAAAATTATATGAACTTAAGTATAAAATACGTTTAGAATATTTATTCAAATTTAATTCCTTTTCTTTGCTATGCCAGAAACAAATTTGTGACTTATGGAATAAAAAAGTCTTCATATATAGAATTTTTTGTTAAACAATTTAGTTTATAATGTATTATTAATTAGAAGTTAAAAAAGTTTTATGCAGTACTAAAGCAATCCCTTAATCAAAATAAGTTGAATGCTTTAAATACAGTTGATTTTTTGAAGAACTCTAAAACAAAAATATTGTTAAAAATCGTCTATTTATCTGATAGAGATACCCGAGAATACCCTCATTATCTGTATATAAGGAAAGATTTTTATAAATTAATATTAACTTTGTTGGAACTTAAATTTTTTAAGAAAGCCTATGGTATCAGATTTTTTATTGATATTTACTTTGGCACTAATTACAAATGCTGAAACGTGTGTTATTTTTTAATAACTGTTGGAGTACAATTTGTTTTTTATTTGATTAATTTCAATCCTTAGAGAGAAAAAAAATAATATTTTATTTTAAATTCATTGCATCTATATCATAATGTATACTTATTATATGTAACTTTTGTTTTTTTGCTTGTCGAATGATTTAATTCGTAAATGAACACTCACTTATTTTAAATGTTTGGAAGTAGTTTCCGGTGATAAACTATCACTTTTTGTAAACATTGATGGCTTGCCTTTAGAAAAAGCTCCTCTAGTATATTAATCTGTCTTAGGTAGTATTATTTCTTGTAAAATTTTTATAATAAGGGTGTATTTTGGTTTCACAAAACAACGTGATGCAAATGAATATATGAAGGATTACTTGGCGAAAATAAAACATCTTTCCCAAAATAGGATTAATATAAATAGCATTATTTTAGATTTTTGTGTTAAACATTGCTTTTTAATTCAGCAGCAAAAGCTTTTATATTGGATATAAAAAGCCATGGAAGGTTTTCACAGCTATGTAAAATGTAAAACAAAAGGAATTTACCCAAAGTAAAAAGTTTACTTTCCTGCAAAATATGCATATAAAAGAACTGATGAAAATTTTAAGATTGGATTTGACGATTATTATCGCTTGAATAATTACTTTCTAAAAGTAACTTCAATTTAAGGACTTATATTCACTAATATTCTTCTTGACTATATGCACCTTGTTTGTCTTGAACCAATGCACAAATTAATGAATGTTTGGGTGATAAAGGATTTACCAAATTGTTTAACTTTTAAAGATGTTGGTACTATATGGTAACAATTTTTGCCATTAGCAAGTTATTCCGGTTGAATTTGTCAGTAAATCGAAAGAATTTAGTTTGTACTTTAGAAAGCTACAGAATTGACATAAATTTATTGCTATACTGGGTTCATCATTTTCTCAAATTTACTGCATCATAGTTGGTATTTAAATTATCTTTTCTTGCATACCTCTTAGAATTTTGAGTTCTGAACATTTTGATTGTGGAGCACTTGTATGTTTCACTCACATTTAGGACATATGTAAAAAAATTTGCTTTATTATATGTACAGGAATATATGTTCTATAATGGTCAGGGAATATTACATTTATGTGATGGTGTTGTGTGTTTTAGGTGCTTAATACAATTCAAATATTAAAATTATATGATAAAGCTAAACTGTTTAACTCGGAAGACAGATAAACTGTTGCAACAACTTACAAATATAAACTCAGAACTGAATACATATTATAGTTCTGTAGTTGAGCATTAAGGAGGCTGCAATTCACCAGTGTAACTAAGCAGGGGTGTAACTAAGCAGTCATGGGCCTGTAACTAAGCAGGATATTACTCAGTAATAATTTAAAATAAAATTCAACAATTTCATTTAAATTAATCACCTCCCAACAGTGGCGAACCCTTAAAGTGTCATAGATCTTGCTCTGGCGTCTGAGAATCTTTTCAGTCTTTTTAAAACATTAAATTTGTCGAGTACTTAATCTTTTCAAAAGTTAATTCTTAATAATTAAAGTGATTTTATAATCTTTTGTCATGATTAAAATGTTTACATTTTTGGAAAATATTTTAAAAAAATTATCTTGATGGGATTTGATATATATCATAGAATATTGTCTATCAAAAAATAGTTATCATTTGAAAATCTTAAAGTAATAAAGACATTTTTCTTTATTGTTTGATATATTTTGAATTTTTTTTTAAATACTGCATAAGTTGAATAAAATTTAACTCGATGTTTTATCTTGGCATGAAGTTTTATATTACTTATGATCTTGTAAAATTTTACAAAAAGATGAATTTTTCTTTTTACATAATAGATTCTTTCCAGGGTCAAATATCTCAAGTATTGAAAATGGAAATACAAAAGTATACGTAATAGACTGTTACACAGGAAAACAAATGAATTAACATAAAATATTTTTTAAAGGAATATTTTTCATTTCATTTATTTGAATATTATTTTTTCTATTGGACTTGATATAAATGTAAACAAAAAAAAAAGGTTTTCCAAATTAACTTTTCTTTTTGTATTTAAGGTGTGAAAATATATTTTTGCCATAAGAATGTAAATTTATTAGTTATAATTTACCATCACTGTGCTTGTTTAAAATAAATAAAATATATTGCTGTATTTATGTTATTTTTCTTTTCTTTTCCCCCACCTACATGCTATTATTTTGTATAATTTGTGCTTGATACAACTGTGCATTTTAAATCAAGATTTTAGATGAATTTCCTATGTGTTTATTTTATAAGTATCAAAAAATACTTATGCCATAGAAATGTGAGTCTATTTGTAATAATTATAATCAAGCAGTGATTTCTTTGTGTTTATAGACTAACAAAAATTATTTTATTAGACAATATAATAAACATTGCTTCTAAAACAAAAAAAAATGTATTTCATTTATTTTATAGAAAGTATGCATCGTGTCATGATTTAAATAATATATGAAGCCTATTAAATAAGAAAAATGAGTTTTTTTTTTTTTTTTTAAATATGTATTTAAAAATATAGGAAAATTGATTTAAATTTTTCTCTTTGTTTAAAGTTAAATAAATGTTGACATTTTGATAAATTAAAGTGAATTGATACTGCTTATTTAAAATAGTTTTCTTATAAACTTTATGAATATAACATTTCTCTTAAGAACAAAATTTAAATTAATATATCATATAATATAATTATCAAATAATTAATACCTCATAGAAAAGGAAAGTTTCTTGAAATATTAGATATTTAATTACACTAATGCAAAAATAATAACATCGGTAAAAGTGCTTTATAAACAAATGTAGTTCAAGATATTTCTAAAAAATAATGATAAAACTTTTTCATTATTTTAAAAGTATCTTTAATTGAAAACTATAAATAATTTAAGGTAAAAATTACAAACATAGTTAAAAAATATAATTTTCATTATAATTATAGAATTATTTTTTAATTATTATAATGAAAATTATATACTATAATGATAATTTCCCTATAATTATTAAAAAAAATTCAATTTTATAAAAAAACAACCTAATAATGACTGTTATATGAACGTCCTAATGTGCACCGAATCACGTCCAAATATTGTCCGTCTCAGATGTTCTTAGGATGTTCTACGGACGTAGCTTTTCCGGACATTGGGACGTGCTGATGTCTGTAGGACGTTGACGGACCTCCATCGGACGTCCTTTCACGTCCACCTGGTCCTGAAAGGACGTCCTCCGATTATCCTGAGGACCACCATTTGCTGTCTGGGATCTGGTGAAGACTCACGCACTTTACCCTGACCAACATGGCTTCAAGCAGGGCAGATCGTGTGGACACGTCACACGTGTGTTTAAATGACGTTATTAGGTATTACTATGGTGAGGGAAAGTACGCAAGCCTGATTTCTCTAGACATTCAGGGTGCTTTTGATAGAGTGTGGCGGGCAGGTGTGCTCTATCTCCTCGGTCGAGTATGTTGTCACAAAAATATATATATGTTGGTGAATTTTTACTTTGAAGACCGCAAGATTATTCATAATGACTTGGGAAAGACATTGGAATTCAATTCATGTCAAGGAATTCTGCAGGGATCATGCAATGTTCCCTTATTTTGGAATGTAGTAGTGAACAGTGAGCTACGACTAGTCATGCCGGTTAAAACGAAAGTAATTGCTTTTTCTGACGATATGTTACTGGTTGCAGCGGATGACTGAAGAACAAAATTTTAAATAAATGCGGAAACAGCCCTCAATAGAATCAACAAATGTGGCAGAACTATAAACTGATGTTCAATCCGAGAAAAATGACAACATTAACTATGATGTAAAATAAAATGTCCTTCAGTCTTTAGGTGGGATGGATCCTCCATGAAATCCATCCAGAAGCTTAAATACTTGGGTGTAAATCATGACGTGCTCACGTTTAACAGCCACTTAAAGAGTGTCAGAGAAAATATAGTAAATGTGACAAGCACCCCAACGTACGAGAGTGATGTTCAGATGAGAGCCTAAACTACTGAAACGCTTCTACAAGAGTGATACTGAACGCATGGCATTATTCGGCGTTGGAGCATGGGAACACAGGTTGGATTGTAACGTCTTCTGTGGCCATCTTCAAAGCATGATGAGGCCTGCACTAATTGTCATAACGAGGTGTTACAGGACTGTTTTAACAGCGGCTGTGCAAGTGCTAGCGGGTGTCCTATCATTAGACATTAAAGCAAGCAAGGAATATAAGCTGATGTTATAGTTAGAAAGCAGGCATGCTATCTTCTACGAGAAACATCTTGACTTAACAGATGTAGAACAAAGGGTCGACATCAAGAAGTATCACTCACCGCAACGAGTGGGTGTGCTATTTGATAGTGAGGAGCCAACCGGAGCGGTCTAGGCTTTGTGGCTTATTACTTTGGGTAAGAGATTCATTTTGAAGTGCTAGACTTGGCGAAGACAATTCTTTTAGGTGGAAATGTCGGCGTTGGGTATGGCATTAGTTCTAAAGGCGGGCCAGTTGAGGAGTAGGAGATTGAAGAATAGTTTAGAATAGAAAATTTCACGGTTCGCCATAACAAAGGATAAAGTAGAAAACTTGATGTAAATTTATTTCTCTAACAAATTTTAAAGGTGTCAAAAGTCTAAAGATGGTTCTGTAGAAAATAGCGAGTGTTTCTGGCTTCTATAAGTAGAGCCTACAATGTCTCTGTCAGGCCTCAAGTAGGACAGTAAAGTAGGACAGCGAATATCAGCTATCAACAGCCAGGTACAAATTAGGAAATGAAGCCTCGGCTTCTGGCACTAAATCTAGTAAACTCAATCCCCTTCTGTCCCCTATGCAGTTCACGCCAAGAAATGGTCATTCGACGTTTGAAGATATCAATTATATATGTAATTCATAATATATATATATATATATATATATATATATATATATATATATATATATATATATATAGATATATATATATATATATATATATATATATATATATATATATATATA
>JAPDSC010033274.1:122551-137818 GCA_026290005.1 Latrodectus geometricus
ATATATATATATATATATATATATATATATATATATATATATATATATATATATACCCTCACTTGTCGATACCTTTGCGAAAAAAATGGGGAAGCGGAAGAGCATTTGGCAAGCTGATTCACTATTTTGTTCATTGCATTTTTATATGTATTCTTAATTTACTCTGTCTTTTTAGTCTTTTTTCCTGCAGCCAACCATTTTGGAAATAAAAAATATAAAAAATATCCAATTCGTAATGAGGAATGAGATAAATTCTGATTATTTAGTAGAGAAATAATCTTTTAATTCGAAAAATATAAATATTTTCAAGTAATACTAAATATTTCGTTCCTAAGAATTTGGAGAACATTATGGTTTAGAATAAAACTTGCATTAACGCTTCAATTTCAAAATTTAAATAAAAAAGCGGCCTCTTTGTACGTTCATTTCAGTAGATACTTAAATATATTATATATAACTAGACAAAATAGAAATTTAAATTAAGTATTTACTAGATAATTTTAACAGATTATCTGCATAAAGTAAAATGTTTAGATTTTCTATAATTTATTAATAAAAAAAAACATTTTTTTAAGTCAAAATAAATTAAACCTATATTCTATATATATAAAAAAGTATTAATTTATATTTACCAGTAAGTTACTTATTTAGATACATTAGACTATTATCACATTTAGAAACACTATATTCCAGAGTTTTTACATTTGCACTCTTTTTTGCAAATACATCGTTAATATCAATGACTTAGACGATTCTCTAACACAATCTGGAAGTGATATTACTTGGTCAGGAAAACTTCAAACAAAATTAATTTTTCTTCATGAATTGTGAACTAGTTTTTGGTATACCACTATGAAATTTTACCTTGTTTTGTCCCTAAAATGTCTCCGTTTTGAATGTTTTGCATAATTGAACTATTATGTTGCGAAAATACATTTTTTACAATAAATTTCATTCATTTCGCTTGAAAAAAAATATCTTCATTTATTTTTATTTGTTTTTTTACCATTTTCATTTCAGTATTATAAATTTTTGTTATTCTCATGAAGTTTTTCAATGTTTATTATTTATCATGCATTAAAATGGTGACGTTTCATAGGTCGTCTAATTTGAAGGCTATATTTTCCTTAATCATTATCAAACACCAGGCAAATTTTTTTTTAAATTGTCTTTTTAAATTTATATAATTTATGTCACAGTAAAATTTTCCTCTAAAATAAGCACATTAAAAAACTAGCTACTATGTTTATTTTCTAATTATTGATCTGAGACGAATATGCAAGTCTTCGTATATTTTTATTTGAACATTTACAAAATTGTTTTTCTGATTACTCACGTTTTTCAATTTTAACAAAGGTATTTTGATAATATTTTAAAGAAATTTTATTCATCATTATAGTAAACTTCATCCAAAATAAAAAAAGGTGTTTTCTACAAAGAAAATTGTTTTAAATATTGTTTCCCCGGAAGGCGAACAACGTTGATCACATTTGAGGCGTCAATGAGATTATTAAAAAGGGGATGGGACAAAGAAATTTAGAAGGACTAAAACAGAGTGTCCTCTTATATTGATATTCAGAGAATAAGTGTTCCTTGTTCGGTTCAGATTTCACCGAGAGAATATATAAACCGCGCCTACAAAGCGTGCTCATTGGTAGGGTACACTTTATGAATTTAATATTATTGGCAGAGAAATGTGATAAACAAGTTTTTAGTTTTACTTCGCGAATTAAAGTGTTTTGTGGAGTGTTTCTAAAGAAAAGACGTGGTGAATCACAACATGTATATGAAATCTTTCACCAAGTTAGTACGATGTGGCCTAAATTTGTCACCAATTAACATGATATCCTCTCCAATTGCTGCACTGTAAGGCAGGCCGCAAACTCGGTAGACCATCCGATGGAAGACACCGTCCGATGGAGACCGTAGGTATACAAACCCCGTCTTATGGAGGTCTTAGTGTGACGTAGCTATGACGTTGTAATCTGACGTCATGGATATTTTAAACCAATGAGAATTTGTTTACATTGTCATTGTTTACATTCCGGTTCCATTTCCGATTGCAATATTAAAAAAAATATTATTACCTCTATAAAGATTTATAATTAACTCCTCCTCTTCAAATGTAGACTTGTAATAACTTGTACTCTCGATATCAACGTGGTATATTTTTCCTACGGAAATTGAAATTAGCTTTGTCTCGCGGAAAGTTGCCAGATATTTCAAACCAGCTCGATATCCAGATTTGTCTCGCGCTCCGCCCATTTTTTGACGTAGGTAAGATATTTGTGACGTCATTTGGCCTCATGTGAATTTCGCGAGATCTTCGGCTTGTCTCTCGATACATGTCTCATGCGATCATCTACGAATTTGCGGCCTGCCTAAGGGGCAACAACAGATCTGAAGATATCGGCGACTGGTAAGAGCTTCATTTCGAATGATATGGAATTCACTTCGCCCATCAATGGTGATGTCAGCATAGACTATCACTCACCCACCACCAAATCTGACTTTCGTGCACGAACGCAGATTTGTTTCTAGTCCAGCAATCACTCCAGGTGAAAAAACTTATATTATCAGGAAAAAGAAAATAACGACACTCGTCTGAGGAAAGAATATTGCACCATTTATTTCTCCTTCATGGTGCTTTGTTCTTAACGTGACACACATCAATGGTCGGCCTGGAACACATTCTTACAGCATAAAGGTGGGTTCGAACAGTTTGTGTCGAAACTGTGTTACCAGTAGCCCAGCGAAGGTGTTGATGAATGACAATAACATTTCGGTGTCTCCGAGCAATTAGCATTAAATAATGTTTTTTTATTGGCAGTTGTTGTCCTGTCTTGACCTTCGGCTTGCCTTTCCAGTTTTTAAAAAACGGTTTCAGATTCTAGGATGAAACTCCAATGCCTTTTGCTATTTGAAATTGTGTTTAGCCATCAGCTCTCCCAACAACACATTCTGTTAAATGACTTTATTGAGGCATGCCATTTATCTAAACATTACGCTGAAGCAGTATTGATAGTTATTTTCAGCTTTATCTAATATTAAGTTGAAAGTCGAATCTCATTCACCTCAGCTATAGGTATCTTCTTCAACGTCAAACTCAAGATTTGCATACTGAGAGGTTTGAAAAAGAGAGAAATTTGCATTTGATGCTTCACTTCTATTTGATACAAAAGAAATTTGCTAATACCCTTATTCTATAAGACTTACGCAATCACTTATACAATTGTTTTGAGTAGTGTATAATTAAGTTATAAAAAAGTTTATAGAAGTTCCTTAACTTACAGGAAATTAGAACGCTTTTGGTGCATACAAATAACCACACATCGAAATCAATAAATTACACAATTCTTTTATAGCTTCCATTATTTTTGAGAATTTTCTAAAAGGAATTTTAAATTCGAACTTTTGTAAAACCTGTTTTAAGGAATACTTTTCTCTAGCAATTACTTAAAAAATAAGATGTAATTACTTATTTAAATTTAGTATTTTCTGAATGTAGTTATTTTTCTATTTCTTTATACGTTAACTTCAAAAAAATATTTTAACATAAGAGTATTTCAAATGAAGAAAATTTTTATACAATTGTTTTTAAATAAAGATATATATTTTAAAAAAGTCAAATTTCTTACGCGATATATAGGTAGTTATATTTTAACTCTATCAATGACTTTGATCGGTCTCGATGAAAATCCAAATTTTGAGAATTTAAATTGCATACATATTACAGAAAAACAAGTGTAAATCTTCTTGCCTAACAGAAAGGGAGTCAAAAACTTAGAATAAAAATATTCCGCTTAAGAGGACACATAAGGAATTATTACTGAAATTTAAACTGCATCTTTCAGATATATATAGCCATAGATAAAATACAAGTATCCAACGGAGTATCCAACAATACTGGAAAAGTAGATTCATGCAATAAAGACTCCGATTTGGAAATATAGTTTAAAATGATTATGCAATTAAAAATGCTTAAAAATGTCTAATTATTTCAGAAAATAAGGTTAATTAAAAGTAAAAAAGAATTAAATGAATTCAAAAAGAAAGTAGGCAAACTAAAAACAAAAATAAATTGAAAATGTCATTTAAAGTGCGTGCGTGCTAATATATAAACTATTTAGGGGTAATAAAGGATATGCACATATTTTATATATTTTTGTCATATGAAACTTCATTTAAATATATATATATATATATATATATATATATATATGTTTTTTACAATATAGTTAAAATAAAAATTTATTTAAACAAAATATAAGTCGGAATAACTTAGACATTTCCAGCATATTTTATTTATTGCATTTTCAAGTTATTCTTGGATGGTACATTTTATGGACTGGATAACATAACGTTATAACATTTTTTTTTTTTTTTTTTTTTGATATTTTTTAGCTGGTTTGTTTGTTTGGTTGGTTGGGTTTAATGGCGCAAGGTCCAATAAGGACAAACTGCGCCAAATATTTAATTTAAATAAAAACATTGTTGATAACCCAACTCAACTTTAAAATATTAAATTACAAAAAATGAGTGTATATGTATATACATTAAAATCTAATTGATTATAATAATAAGTGAAAGTAAAAATAAAATTCACATAAAATTAAAGTCAAAAAGTTTAAATGAAACGAATAAAACCAATTGCCTTTAAAAAGGCAAAAAGGTTTCTGTGGGGTGGCTCCCCCACTAAATCATATAGAGTTAAAATGTTAGTTTGAAAAAATATAAAACGGTAAACGTTAAAATCAGGACATGAGATTAAAATATGATACACAGAATATGGAACATCACACGTTTCACACCATGGGTTCAATTCATTTAGAAACAGATGTCTGTGTGTGAAACGTGTGTGTCCGATACGAAGGCGAGTTAATCCATCATCTGCTCTTCGTATCGGTAAAACTGATAATGGGATGAAATATGGAAATATGGCACACAATTTATTAGAGACCTGCATACTCCATAACTCCTGCCAGAGAGAATTAACAAATGTTTTAACAACCCTTCTCACACCGAACAGAGGGACAGATGAATGAAGAACAGACGATGCAGCTTTAGCAGTTGCATCTGCTTTTTCATTTCCCTCTAGACCTACATGACCTGGGATCCAACAGAAAATGATGATCCAATGCTCCGAAAATCTTGGACACAACTGGATGATATATATATATATATATATATATATATATTTAGCTGGAGTGATCGTTAGATCACTATTCTCCTACAAACTTTAGTGACTCTAGTTGTCAAAATAATTTACCACACTTGGGAACAAAAGAAATTTAAGAATATCTTTTGTAAATATCAAAATATAATTCCAGCCACTAGTTCTTTTTTACAATAAAAATATATATATACCATGGAAGTAGGAGGTAGCTTTAATATAGAAGTGAGTGCCTTGTAAGAGGCCTCATCTAGTATTTGTTTTACAGCAGACTTACCAATATGTGAGTAGTCTAACAATACCACTACTCTATTTGCGAATGATATAGATGTGACCCGCATACAGATAAATAAAATCCAAATCAATAGTTAACACAATAACAATTTAAAACTGATACTACTGAAAATCGCTGTGCTAACTGGAAAAAAATGAGATCATTACTGTAAAATCAAATCTTTTAATAATCAGGCAACAAAGAAAAGAAATAAGAAATCACGGGGATCTAAGCAAGATTAATGAAAAACCGCCCATTGTAAATTCAGTCACCTATCTTTATTGGACCAAAATACAGAAAGTTACTGAAAAACTTCATGGTATGGTCATTATCTGCCCATAATAGGAAACCATAATATTGTAAGTTAGAGAATAAAAATAATCTGCCCTATGTTAACATGATCAGGTCATTAATAATTTATTTTTCCCCTGCTTTGGTGCTCATTCAATCATAAATTTCTTTAAAAAAGTAAAGGTTTTTCAAAGTAAAAGATTAACAAAAATTCTCAGAGCATCATGCGCTTGAAAACTGCGTAATACACAGAGACTTAAAAATCCGTAATTTGAAGCAACATATTATCAAAGTAAACATCAATTTTACAACGAAGCTGGAAAATGCACAATTGTATCATTCAGTCAAAAAAATCTTCAATTAGAAAGGTGTCAAAAGAACCCTTTAATTACTTACCGGATCCTCGCTTCTTCTACTGTTCGCAATTCTCTGTCTCTCCTCAACACGCTGGATATCTTCTCATATTCAGCAGATGAGAGGTGACTGAAATCAGCCATAATTCTAATGGGAAGTTGGATTTACAATAAGATCAATGGAATGGAACTAGATTTCTTGTGAAGATATAGTGACTCATGATATGTTGAGAAGGAAAAATTTAACCACAGTAAAATTTTACAAAATAGAAGTATTTGTCATTTTTTTCCTACCCAGGAATCTGAAAAAAAAATTAAACTATGGTCAGATTTACAAACAAGTGATAAATATAGTTGATGCACAGTTATAATTTGCTTCAAATATTATTAAAGTTTAAGCCCTTAAAATCACAAAATAAGGAACAAATTCTTCTGCAATTTATGGATTGTTTAGATGAGTTAATAAAATGAGTAAAAACAAAATATTGGCAATTTTACACACAAATTAAGCTTTATTTGTCAACTCTGAATAAAAAATTTCAACCCAACACTTTAAAGATAAAATCAAAAATATGATAAAACAGCAGCAAGGAAAGCTATTGAAATCTAGTGGAATATAACTTCGTTATTGTTACTTATTTATTTCACGTTAAAAGTACAAGCAAAACAACAGACACTGTGTGTGCTAGTTTCTATTCAAACATCTTTCTATTTACTAATAATTGCGTTCCACCCCTTCCTGCAACTATAAAAGCAAAAGAAACAATTTATTCATTTACCTATATTCTGTGTTTTTTTTTTTTTATAAAATAGAAATATTTCTAATTTTACTCAGACAAAGAATAAATATTTCACCTTAACAAAAGAATATACATTTAAAAGTGTAATGATAATTTCAGGTTAGGATATTATTTCTTGGAAAACTGCTAATTTATTTTACTTCAATACTCATAACATTGTTTAAATAAAAGGGATAAAGGTACATTATTAAATTTTCCTACCCAACAAATAATATTCGAAAATAATATTTTATAGTCTTGTAATTTTATTTATTTATTTTAGCACGAGAGCTTAATTAAAGAGGAATCTCAAATTTAAAAAGGATTCCGAACCACTACAAACACTCCAGGTGGGATTCAAACACACGAATAGAGGAACCGAAGGCCAGAACACTAACAATTCGCTGTCAGCTCAGCGAAAACAATTTCATGATACATTGAAAGAAAATCTGGCAAAGTCCAAGAGCGACGAATGCTAAAGATGACTGTCTATCTATTACACATTACAGCTAGACATGATAAGCATGTTACAGCTTATTAAACTTCTTGTGTTTTCAATGCAGCAACGAAAAGCTGAACTTAAGTGTTACCTTTCTAGAAAACTTCACGACATAGTACTGCTGGCATCAATCATGCCCACTTCTATGGACAAAAAAGTCCGTTTATTACGCAGTACAGATCACGGTTAAATGAAAATGGTTCGCTGCGCTATTTTCTTTTCGCTAATGAGTTCTAGTACAGAATAAACCTCTAAACGAATGCTTTTGTCAGGCCTGTCACGGTGTCAAGCCAGAATATCATCTAAAAGAGGACAATGCCTTTTATTAATTCATTCTGTTCGATTTCATAATAAATTCAATTCATACATTCTATCTCTGTTGAGTATTAAACGAGATCAAACATACATAGGTTGTGACAATTAAATACTTAATTTTTTTGTTTTATATTATTTTTTGTTTAAAGCAAATTCTTCTGATAATTGAGCGGCTACCAGGCGCTATGGTAATAATGAATAATCAAATGTCATTTCCTTTTCTTGGAAAGGACAGTTACATAAGCTGCAACCTTCTTCTCGTAATCTTGGTGAATGCGAGCCGAGCCTAAGGTGATAGGCACTGAAGTTATAGTGCATTAACTGAGATTCTAATATACCTGGCGAATTGCTAAAATATCTTACCTAGCGCAGTAACTTAAACAATGCTTTGTGAACCTTTAGATGAGATGTTTATTGTTTTATACATAAAAGACTACAAAAATCTGCAACCATTTCTCATGCAGGTAAAACCTCTGAAGTGCACCCGTCTTCTTAAGATAAAGAAATCCAGAGTAAATCAAGTGATAGAATAGAAATGACTCTAGAAATAGAAGTGACCTCTATTTTATCCGCGTTTTAAGTAGAGCAAGTAGCTAATAGTAACATATCCTCCTCTCTTGGCAGGATAAAGATTAACAAAAGACTGTCCGGGGTGCAAAATGAAATCAGACACGGGAGTTAAAACTAGTCAATTACTTTGTTCGTAAAATCTAAAGGAAATGGCAAGAAAAAATAATCCGAGTCCGATTATACAAGTACGGTCGTGATAGAAATGATAATCCTACGGTGCAGTATACGGCCACGAAGAAAGCTTGGAAACCTACAGAGAAGCTCTCCGGACGGTCAAGATGGTTGTGCTTTTCGATGGACATCGTGAAAAGCCCCTTTCGAAGGAATATATTTTAGGCTTGGAATTTCTAATGACCGAAAATATTGGCAGTAACAAGAGTTACGTCACTTTCTTAACATGTTAACTAGACAGTAGGGCTCTAATCAATTGTACAGGTCTGGAGAACTCTGTATGGCTGGAACACACTGTAGTAAATATAAAATCAGGCAAAAGCATCTATTGTTGGTAGGAAAGGCAATGAAATTTGCCAAAACCACCAAAATTATTGCAAAACTACCTAGAAAACTTGACCCTAAAGACGCGTTGAATAAAACTCAGGCTGGCATTAAGTGAATGGCATATCCTTCAATTGAAAAACGGTCCATCAGGATGGTCATCATCTTTAATGTACCTGAAATGAACATGGCAATACTTGGTAGAAGAAGATATAGTTCTTAAAATAACCTCTATGGATGATGGCTATGAATATTCACAAGGACAAAATTGATCATGATAAAAGCAGGACCACCAGCCTTAGTTGGAAATTCCAGACTCAGAAAATGCTCCTGGTTTTAATTCAAAAACTTTAGCACGTCACGGATTCAATTAGTTGCTTTAAAAGAACTAAGGGTAAGCTAATCTATGAATTTAATAGCAATTCTGCTACATAAGGATATTGAAGTTCATTTAATTGAATTTATATTCAGAGATCTAATAACTTCGGCTTACCTTCCCGATAAAAAGAAAACACCCCATGAACGAGCACAAAATGTTTTCAGCAGAGATAATTTCATTGTTAAATCCAATTAAGAGTCAAACTTTTTAAAAATAATTCTATATTTTGTTTAGGAAATAATGCATTTAGTCTGAAAATTCTCTTAATTTTGAAAACCAATATATCTGAGACTCAAAACGAGAAATGCAACAATATCACAAATCAAATGATACCACTCACGAAAAATGGTCTCAAACATATGAACTTTGTTTATTAAATGATATGAAGTCAGATTACTAAAATCTTTCATATAGGATGACCATGAAGTACTAGTATTTAGAAAATGAAATGAGCTTTTGAATAGAGCATCCCAAAACTAAAATAGTGCTACCAACGAATGAAAGCATGATTATCACAAAACAAAAATTAATTTCATTTTTAAAATGCAGTCGAAACATGGTGTAATGTTTGATAAAACGTTTCAAACAGAGCGAACTACTTACTGGAGTTAAGAAAGTAGAATTATTTGCTCAAATAAAAAAGAATCTTTAAAATCATATGTTTATGCATACTTTTAATATTAACAATACTAAAATATAAACAAATATACATATGGCAAGTAACTGTTACTCAGAATCATTCTTCGACTAGTGCAAGCATGTTTTCCTTGAGGAATATTTAGTAGTTCAATAAATGTTTATTTGATAAACATTTTGAAGGCAAATGAATTGATACAGATAGGATTTAAAAATCCTACTCTGAATTCAAATATTTATTGTACTTGCATAAACCGTCTATTATGGCAATGAAAAACATTTTATAAAAGGTAATTTCTATGTTGAAGGCATAAAATAGTTAAATAATCTTTCTCATCATTTACTAAAAGCTCATTTCAGATATACTGTCCGTAAAGAACGTCAATGAGTATCCATGATACTTCAAATTAAATATGACGGCAAAAAAAGAGAGAAAGATCATTAAAATTATAATATAAAATAATAACTTTTATATAACAATGTTCTGTGTGCCCCAGACTGAGTTTAAAAAAGGGGCTGTACAGAATGAAACTTACATCATGAAGTTGGATTTTGACTAACTTAGGTTATGCTTCATTTAAAAACATTATGATTACATCATTTGTAATTAATTTAAATCGTAATTAATGGAGGTTTGAACATACTTAATTTATTTTACAATACGGTTTCGGAACTGCTTGCTTCATAAAGCACAGCGTGGTACTATTCTCTTTTTAAAATTGTCACTTACATATATTTGCAGATCAAACAAAGCTAAATAAATAGTAAACGCTGTTTTTTTTTTTTTTTTTTTTTTTTTTTTTTTTTTTTTTTTACCAAAACACATTTTATTTTAAAGTGAGGCATACCTTTTCTACTGGAAGCTTGATAGATAATAATATTGAAGAGGATTACTCATAGAATGTTACAGATAATTCAGTACTCATACAGTACGAATGCAAAATACTGTATTTCCAATGTAAGCCATTGAAACGCAGCATCAAAAAGACTCTAAATTGTGTGAAATCTGAATCAGGCATGACATGCAAATGATTAATATTTCAGCACAGATACACGAGAAGATAACGCCACTTGCAGATTACATATAAAACGAAAAAAGATTGCTATTTTTTTTTAAATTAATTACTTTCTCGCAAGTTTTTTGTTTCTTTAAACAAAACAAGTCATTTTCTGAGTTTGACAGAGGAAAAATTGCTGTCGAAAGAGATTTCAAATTATTCTTCCCAAAAATTCAGGTATCGTGGTCATTTGGTAGATGTAATCAAATATTTATCAAATGAAAGAGTCACCTATGACGATGGTTGCAATCGCTTCGTTTGCACTACTAAACTTCAAATCATTTACATTGGACGGATTGAAACTGCTAGATCCTTAATCATATCACAGTAGAAATAATTTATTTCAGATGGAAAGCATTCGATATGGATTGCAGTATAAATTGTTCACTGTACTGATAACCTTTAAATCTAATCTACTGGCATTAGCAATAAAAGCCTATTGGTATTTGAAGGATATTTTGTTTTCGCACGAGTTACGAGAGTTTGAATGGTTTAAAGACACTTCTAATAATAAAATAGATCAAAGAGAGCTTCTAATAACTATTTTAAACATCCATACTTGTTTTCATACTTCAAACAATTACATAGAAAGATACTGGATTTCCCGCCCTCAATACACTAGAAAGCATTACTGTACAAGATATTTGCTTCTTATTTTCTAACTTCCGGACTCAAGCGACCGTTCTTAAAAATCACAATGCACAGCGAAGTATTGCGCATTTTGCCCAAGACTTCTTCAGCTCACATAAGTAGAATGCTTCCCAAATCTTTCACCAGATCTATTCCCTGCAAAACACATCTGATCAATGATTGGAGAACGACTAACTACGAGTGTGTTCATGTAGTAAGACACGAATTGATATAAACTGCGATATTTCAAGACCTTAATAAATCTTATTTTGCAAAAAATAGTAAACCTTTTAACACTCACGTAAAAAAAATTTAAAATTTATAAATTTGTTTCCAAATTACTAAGTATGAAAACCATTAAAATTTATAGAACAGTTGATAGGCAAAAGTGAGAAGCAATCCAATACAAAGGTAAAAAGAAATCTGGTATTTATAAAAGCAGGTAGTGGTAATACAAAAAATTACTAAATTTAGTAGTATTTTTATTACATGAATATCAGATGACTTTTTTCAAGCTACATTTTAGAGTTAAATAAATTTACTTTTCTCAGCTGTGCAAATCTAATTATAAAATATAATCTTACAAATATGCATATTGTAAGAAATGAAATGTGTCATATGTTCATATAATTTTACAAAAGTAAAACGACATGACAATAAAGTATCACTTATTTTTGACATGAGTTAAAGTTTGATTTGTAGAGTTAAAAATTTAAATTATTACCCCGTTTTAAGTGCTGTTCTTAAATTATTTATAAAAATAATTATATTATTATTTATAAAAATAACAATAAATAATGCTATTATGATAATAAATGTTCCGTCTGCAAAAATAATTTCTCACTATCAAAACATCTTACTAAAGTATTTTTTAACAGTATGTTTAAAAATTTTAACAAAAACATTCTTTTAACAAGAAATGAATATAAAATTAAATTATTAAATGTAACCTTTCCAAGGAAATCGATTTCAGTTTAACTAGATGGTAAAGCGAAATTCATTCCACTCTGTCAATGTATAAGATATCTCAAAAAAAATTTATTTTAATGCATTCAGTAATAAAAAATTGCAGCAAAAAGAATCTCATCATAGGCTTTCTTATGACATTGTTAAGTGCGGCAAAGTAGTGTTTTTTGAAAAATGATTACGAGAGTCATGATTTTTAAACAATACAAACGACGGGAGAATGTTATAACACAACCAACGACTATCTCATTATTTCAGAAGTGGTCAACAAAAATGCCGATGGAAATCTTTCCAAGACCAGCAGTCTTCAAATTTGATCAAAATTGAGCATTTAAATAACAAATTTTTGGTTATTTGAGTTGTTTGAGATCTAAGAATTTCTCTCAATATGGATCGCTTTAATTATATTATAGCAAGTGCTGCCACGAGCATCACTTAATTTGTGGTTTTCAACCATAAATTATATTTTTATATGAAATTTTAATCGATTGTTTACATCGGTGTGCATATACTTTCATATATAAATTTTCGTTCAATTTTGATAATTACAATTTTTTAACAGATTTTTTCGTACAATTTTTTAACAGAAATCGAAGAAACAAAATTTTATATTCCAAGTATTAACATGTTTGCTGCCAATTCGACAGATGAGGACGAGTCATCCACAGTAGAAACAGGTTTTAACCAAAACCAATCTTATATTTAACAAAGATGGAATATGACAAATATAAATTCGAAACCACGTGCCTTTATAACTTTTACTCAATATCAATATTAGCAGGCAAACTTTATATATAATGCCGAATGAAACGGAGAATAAAAGCAAAGACACGTCACATTGTGCGAAGTTGGCTACAGGAAAATTTATTACACAAGTTGTCACATGATTGACATAACATTCAGGGCGCATAACGCGTGCGACCAAATGCGAGCGTATATTAAGTTGCAAATATTGAGGATTTAAAAATTATTATTTTGAATGAATAGTCGTCAAAACAGCATGTATATATATAAGCGTTTCCTTATTTTTATTTAACATTAACAGAATAGATAAATGCGAATAACGAAAGATTTCCATAGTTTAAATTAAATTTGAATGGAAAGCGAAACTAAAGAAAATGAGTTAGTATGCGTTGACATCAGCCGATGTATGGTTTTTGATTAGGAGCAGTCCAAACCTACCGCTGGCCTCTCTCGAATCCGCTCGGCGCAACGAATTCTGCTGCTTCCTCTTCGAAGGCCACTTTTGGGTTAATGATGCAATGGTGATCGTCGCAGTCTTATCGTGATGTTTCTATTTTGTTTGCCAAGGAATTCGAAATGAATATTATGCGTAATAGAAATCGAGTAGTAACCAAATGATAGTCATTATTCTTACATACAATTTACAACTCGAAATATGTTTGTAAAAGTTCTTTTGAATTTTAATCAGTAAATAAAAAATTTTAAAAAACTGACAGAATTCATGACATTCCTCATTTTAAATATTTTCTGTTGAGTAATTCCCGGCTACTATGATGTTTCACCTATCAGCAGCATAAGGGATGGCCCCGAAAATGGGTTTTCGTAATTTAAAAACAGAGGCCAAGCATAAAACTACCAGACTGGGCCTCCCACCCTTAGAGGTATAATTTCAAATGAAAGGATATTGCTAGCAAGACGTATTTAACATGCCCCAATAGCAATGAGTTTATACGGCGAATTTTCGATTGTGTCGGGGTTCGAACTTTAAGATAATGAACGCCCAAACCAACCAGGCAACCGCGGCTTTAATAATTTTTTTATTTTCATAAAAATGAAAAAAAAAATCATTTTAAGTCAACTTTTAAAAAGATTTAATAATTCAAGAACACAAAATTGATAGCTTTCTTATTCGCTCCTAAACTAATTATAAAAATTTGTTTGATGCATATTTCTAAAATTAAATTAAGGAATAGATAAATTTCACTGGCCGAAAAAATTTGTCATGAATCACTGTATGTGGAAAGTTCCCATAAAACAAAACTATTCTGAAAGTTTTGTCTACTCTCCAGCACGGAAGATTTTTCTTTCCTTCAGATAACAAATCCAATGTACAAGAATATTTGATTTCAAAATATCCTTTTATGCTTATTTATAGTAAGAAAATGGAGCTTATTCTATGTCGCTCTTTTAAGAGTACAACAATTTATTAAGAATAAAATAACTTGAATTCGAATTTATTGTAATGAATACAAATGGAAACTTTAAAAATAATGTCATTAGTTTTTCATTTTCAGCCATAACCGATTTTTAATTTCTTTCAGAAATTCCATGTAGTTGCTGAGAAATTATATTTTTTTAGTTGCATCTTCATATGCTTGGTTACTATCTTTGTTACATCTCGTGATGTCACTTTCCAGTAGAGCATGGTTATAATCCTTCGATATTATTGTTGTTAGCAATTAACATATTTTGATATATTAAATAGGCCATTTTACTTTAGTTTAAATAGTTGGTTGTTTACTGATCGAATTAAAAGCTTGTATTATTATTACCATTATGTATCCATAATAGTACAAAGTTAATGCACAATTTTGTTAACGTTATATAAACATTTCTCATACATTTAGCATTATTAAGTTAAATAAACGGTAACTAATTTGAACGAATTATGCATGTAGAATGAATGCTACAAGAATGATGACAAAATTCTAGAGTTTAAAAGAACCTTTCGAATGGAGTTAAAGTTTACTTAAAATGAGATCAATTTTTCAAGATTACAAACTTATTTTAAATGAAAAACCCTTTCCACTTTACCAATCATCAGCAATGTAATTCAATATTTCATAAATTTGATTCCTTGGATGTTTGCAACGAATAGGAATCCA
>JAPDSC010033274.1:137828-151746 GCA_026290005.1 Latrodectus geometricus
TTTTGATATGATTCCAAAGCCTTTGACAAGACTATATAACATTTAATAGGACAATTCAGTTTTACAATACTTGAAAATACATTGAGAACATGTTTGTAATATGTTGCTGACGTATTGCAGAACATGTACAGTAAATACACAATGCACTATTGTAATAATTTTCTAACACTTGGAATTTAAATTTCTGAATACATTATAAATTAGCAAGAAAAATTTTAAGTTTGTTGGCAATGAGCTTTTAGTAACGTAAATGAAGAGTTGAATTGGTATAATGCATTGTAGCAAATGGTGTCAATTTATAAGGGTGGTTTGATCATACGAATGATTTGGTTTTGCGTTCAATGGAAATACTTAAGCATCACTTGATTTTAGGGAGATTAATAGTCTCAAGTTTAATTCGAATAAACGTTTTACAGCAATTTATTTAAAACTGGTAGGAGATAAAGAGAAATATTAAATACGATCCTGTCTCGTATACAACGACGTCAAATTTAAAATAACTTACGAAACATCGCAAAAAAATGTTTTCAGTCAGAAATAATTATTGAATTCCCATATAAAAAAATTAATCTAATTTGCAAAATTAATCAAATTTAATAGGGTTATTGTACAGTAGGCGGCATTTTTTTGTACTTGAACAATGACGAAAACGCAGTTGCACAAAAATTAATTCAATACTCACATATTAATTCACTTGAGTTTGAAATTAAATAAAGGAGGCTTTATTGATCTCATAGTGCCGTTGCACATAACTGTCCAAGAGAAGGAACAAGAATATCCCTTAATATGGGATATGGCCTCCCCTTTTGCAATGATTGCTTCACAATGTCTCTCTATTCTCAGGACCTTGAGATATGGGCACTCTCACTTCAAGTCCAACAGTTCTTGAGGTAATAGTGCATTTTTGCGTAACAATTGAAACATGCTGTATTTCTCAATCAGCATGTTTCAGTTGTAACGGGTTCCGCAAAAAGTGTGATTGTGATGCAAGGCATCTCCCAAACGCAGCCCAAGCATGTTTTATGGGTTTAAATCATGAAAGTGCACATTTTAACAGCTGCACTTACTGTTTAGAAGGCTCTCCAAGCATGTGAAATGATTTTTGTTGATTCCGAACTCTTCAGTTATTGCTACCCAACCTGCAGTTTTCCGATCATTCTTCCACTTTTGAAATCGTATAAGCAATTTCTTAGAATCATATTTCACGAAAGACTTCACTTTCTTCGAATATCTTTAATTGCACCTCCGTCGATTTTATTGTGGTCTTTCGCTGTGCGCCCAACCGCACGCGTTTTGCATAATCGCTATTTATTTTTTGCTCCAGACATCTGCATATGTGTGAAACTGGTGTTTCCTACTGAATTGGGTGTTCACTATAAAAGTGGCACAAAAATCCCTTTAATGTAGTTTCATGGCAACCTATTACAGTGTTCTTTAAGTTTTGCACACCAGTGTATATATAGATGGTAATTAAAATAAAAGTTAAGCAATATTTAAATTAATTAACAATATAATTTATTTTAAAAAAATTTTAATAAAATAAATAAAAAGAAAAAGAAACTAGAAAATAAAAAAATTTTAAAAATAGAAAAAAGTTTAAGAACAAGATGAATTATTTAAAATGCAAATGAAAAAAAAAGGAATAAAAAAGCTATAAGTAAAAATTGAATTAAAAACAATGAAATTGTAACAGAAAATAAAAATACGATAAATTTGGCCCGTCAAAGTTCCAATTAGAATATGCAGATCTGTTTTGGACCCCAGTAAAATGCCTTCCCAAACGAGCACTCCAGCACCACTGAAACGTAGGCATTCAATGATATTGTGTTGGAGGGACCGGGTGCATGGCGTTCTCCATTAGAACATCCGACGTGAATCAGACTGCAAGCTAAACCACGACTCTTCAAAAAACATGAAACAATCCCATTGAAACGGTATCTACATTGCATGCTCTCTACCTCAAGCTAACCGCAAGCGACTGTGAGTTGCTGTGGCGAAACATATCTGACAGACATACGAGCAGATAAACCATACTATCCTGAACGTCTGTGCACGGTCGCACCTGTAGCTGACATAACATGTCAGCAGCAATGCTCCTATTTTAATTTTTTTAGCGGTTACAACCAAACACCAGTCGTCAATCAGCGTTGTTATTCGGGTGTGCAATATGTATTGTGACGTGCGCCTACTGACATTTCCATCATCTTCGAATGATTGCCATAACCTAGAGATGACACTGGGTGATTCCGACGCCCAGTGTCATCGGCTCTCCGTACTCGGCTTCTGCGTTCAGAGTTCCTCGGCTACTGCCATCTTTGTACGCCCGCATTCCACGTGGCCGATAATTCTACCAGGTAAAACATCATTCACATGCCTACTATGTATCATTCATAGGCGGTTGTGGTACTGAGTTGTGAACAGATTTCCTGCTTTGCTATAGATGCTTATATATACCTTTCTTTTACGTTCTCGTCATTGTGGCATACACGGGACGTCTTCAGGTGGCTTCCCGTAATTTGCATGTAATGCTTTACCAAGTGTATATTTCGAGAGGTGGCATTTTTTCTTTCGCGTTCGATATCTATGTGAATCTGGATTAAACAAATACTAAAAATTAATTTACTTGGGGATATTGAAATTCAGTAAGAACACGTACAAAAAGAAAAAAATAAAGTAGGAAAGATGGTATATAAGATTGACGTAAACACTATTTTATATGTAAAATTACTAATTAAACAGAATATTATAGTTAAAACATACAAAATAAAAACGCAAAAAATGATAAAAGTTTTCATTCAAATTTATAAATTGTAATAATTAAAATTCTGAAACTTCGTCAATAACAGCGCGAAAGAAAGGGAAGAAAAGTGAATAACTAAACGATTAAATATAAAGAAACACTACATTTTCACAAAAAGTATGTTTAAAAACTTTATATTTTTATTAACGTTAATCAAAAGGAGCCAATATCAAAAATGTATCATACTTGAAACCTTTAGGATCAAAATTTCGTAAGTTTTCCCGTTCCAAAAAGTTTGTGTAGAAATTTAGAAATTAATTAGTAGTATGCAATATATTGATAATGAAAAAATATCAATTCATTTTAGTTCTAGTTTAGTAATAGATTTTTTGCAATGAAAATTTAACAAATTGCAGTTAAATGGTGGATTAAATTATTTTAAAATTTGAGTGTTTTTAATAAAATCATTAAAATTGGAGTTGTTTCGATAATAATGATGTTAATATTCGTTCAAAAGTATTTTAGAGTTCTAATTAACAAATTTACTTTGAAAATTTGAAGTCTTTCATTTTATCATATAGCAGATATAAAAGTTAATATCTGCAAAGATAACACAAAAGTAACTTCCAACACATTTAATTATTTCTCCATGTGTTGAAATAAGTACTTAAAAAAGCTCTGCCAAGCTTAGTCTAGGAGTGAGGCAGACATTTATTGCCCCAAATGCTCAGAGATTCTTGTAACTATCAAATCGCTTTCCTTAACTTCATTTTCAAACGCGGAAAAAAGTGCGAATTCACACAGAGCAAGTCTGGTTTGTAAGGGGTGTTCACGAAATTTCCTTAAACTAGCGGTCAATTGTAGGTGCAAACTTGGCATGGTGAGCAGGAGCGTTCTCATGGTGTTCATTCTTGACTTTGGACGCAGGTTTTTTATGAATTGTATGACTTTAGGTAGGCACTGTTCAGTGTACTACTTTACTGGGGCTGCTCAGAGTATACTCTACAATTACACTCTATTTGAAAAATACAGTTACAATCTTTTTCTTCACAGCTAGATTTGTATCCCCATCATCAAACAATTACACTTTGTTTTGAATTTTGGTCGGCACATTGTAATACTACAACCAATTCTCATCCCTATGGCAATGTTCTATCCACATAAGGATTGTCCCTTATTGAACATTTCAGCATCAAATAATTTGCTTTTCCATCAAACATGCTGTGATCAGGGATAGCAATGTTTCTTTACGTGTAAATGATCTCTCAGAATGGAACGATTGCTGATACATAAATGTGTAAATTTTCCTATCTGCTAGTATCATCATTCACTGGTCTTTGTCAATTTTTTTCTTTACAGCAGAAATATTTTCTCCTGTTAATAAAGTTCATGGCCTTCATTTTCTCAAAGTGTCCTCCAGAGTAACATTTCCTCTTTTGAATTCCCTGTTCTATCTGAATATAGTTGTACAATGTGGACAAAAATTGTTCAATACAAGTGACATTTCTTTTATGCACAGAACTACGCTTAAACCACGCATAAATTAATACCTCAAAACAGCCCTTAACTCACTATACGGAAATCATGATGTCATAATCCACTTTATCCCTGCTTATGAGTTAACCGTGTGTTGCTCGCGGCTACTGTCAACATCCTTTAGAAATACAAGGCCTGATCACTTGAACAGGACGTGGTTGTGACGTCACGAAGGGCAGACTTATTTCGCTAATCTGGAATGAGGGAATTTTGAAATTGTCAACGTAATACGTGTTAAGATACATATAACATGATGACATTTTTGTGATTTTTAAAAATTTTTCCTTATAATAATATCTGTACCTTTAATACTTATATCAGTGTATTTAAATTTCCAATGGATCCAGAACTTTTAAAAAAATGGATTTTTATGATTCCAAAAAAGGATTTTCAAATGACAAAGTTATCAAAGGTAAGTTTCATATATTTTATTATTATTCTTATTTAGAATGCATGAATTTACTCGTATTATTTTAGTAATAATTGAATGTTAAATCTACTATTGAATGAAAAATCTACTATTGAAATTGCGTAGTTATAATTTTATTTACAGTTCTATGCCGATTCTCCAATTAAAAATTTTTACAAACCTAACGTTTAAAAAATTGTTAGAAAGAAATGATATAATTTTTTGAGCAATAAAGATTAAGTATTTAATTTACACATTGTGCATGGTAGTTTTATCAGTTTGTTTAAAATAATTGCGGTAAAGAAACGACAAGATTAATATTTTTTAAAAGAAAATATAAGCACATTTATTGCTAGTATGATTAAGCTGCAAAAGTAGGAAATAAATTTTTAAAAAAAATACTATTATTTTAAATTAAAACTTTTTTTTTTCAAGGTTTCAGACTTATACTTTAAAAAGGATAATTTTGAAAGAGAATCTCTCTCACCCTTGCTACAAGATTTAAACTTTCAACGATTACTTTCGAAGAAGCAATAAAGGCGCGAATATTATTGCCCACTCTACCGATTCCTCACCTTATATCTTATCCTAGGCGCGCTGGAGAGCTGCGCATTTCACATCATTTTCATAACTCTCGCTAAGGTGCATCTAACCTGAAATTTGCATAATTTTATGCCACTCCTTCTTGGTATTGCATTATCAATGTTGGGCAGTGTATATTAAAAACATCAAAAATATTTAAAATTGAAATTAGTATTAAAGCCATTAGAAAAATATAGATTGATTTTTAAACATACAAATTTTCTTTTTCTATTCTGAGCTTAGGTTATTAATGTCTCAAATTTTGATTTTTAACTTTACAAATCAATATGTTCAGTGAAATAGAATTTTTGATATTTTAATTTGTTAATAATTTATTTGAGCAGAAAGCTAATTCTTAAATGTAAAGGCTGATTACTTTGTTTTATGTAGGATAAATTTTAAATATTACAACTAAGTTTATAAATTGCGTTCAAAGTCTAACAAAGAAACGTTTTTAAGTTAATATGATATTAACATCAACTAAATTTTAACAGGTACAAATATAAATATCTGTTACGACGAAGGGAAAAAAACAGTTCAGGTAGATGTCCTTACTGAAAAATAATTTAAAAGACAAACAAAGCGAAAATTTGAAAATTGAATAAATGAAAGTTACAAAAGCATCTAAGCTCCAAGTATTATGTGTTAATACAATAATAGTAACTGGGTAATAATAAATAATCTATGGTAAAAAAAATATATAATTTGTAAAAGTTATATTTTTTAAATACTTAATGTCCAAAACATATCGATTTGTAACTAATCACATACGAGAAATGAGATGATGCATTAGCGTACACACGCACACACATCAATGTCATTAGTTATTATAAACACACATCAACATATTACAATATATTACATCCATTTTAATCCGTAGGTCCCGATCTAATTAGTCCTCGTGTGCAAAAAAAAAAAAAAGAAAGACCATTGAGCGACAAACAAACCAAAGCTACTATCAATTACAGTAAGGTCAAACCAAACTACTAAGCAATTAAGGATATTGTTTCTCAAAGTCATGCTTACACAGTCTTATGTTATAATTAACTTCCTGATATTGTGTTCTTAGTTTCGCTTATATTTAATGAGGATACCAGAAACTAATACAATTCCTTCCTATCCACTAAATGAAACTGATAACATTTTCTAAAAAAATATACATGCATAAATCAAAAATTTCCAGCAATTGTTCATTATTTCCCAAAAATTATCTCAAACATCCAAGAGCTGACAAGACAATAAAAAAATTATCAATTTCCAGAAGTTGCACAAAACCTGAATTTATATGGGATAATTCAAAACATTGTATATATATATATATATATATATATATATATATATATATATATATATTAGTCTAACTAAACAATTTTTAATAATATTGTACTAAGTTATTAACTAACATTTATAGTATTTTTACGAATAAAATATTCACCCTTATAAAGAGAAACTTTATAGAATCGACAAAACAGCTGGCCACCCAAAATGTAAAACACTGAAGAAAGAATGAAAATCATGTGAAATTTACATCATGACTTCGCGGTACTGATGACCGATATTTGTCATTATGAGCATAAAGAATTTAAACCGCAAATCTGGTTGCACTCAGATACTCAATCGCTTGAAGCTCAAAAAGGTTGGTATCCAGACAACTGTGCGTCGAATGCTTCACGAACGTGGTCTTTAAGGAGCCGACAAGTCATTTGCATCCAGTTCACATCACGCCATAGGTAAGAACGTTTGCATTCGGCACGTCAGCATGTCCACAGGACGCGTGATTAATGAAGGGCTGTTTTCTTGACGGATGAGTTCAGATTTATTCTCGAAAGCGAAGTTAGACGCATTTTCATTTAGAGAGAGCGTGGAACTCGTTTTCATCAATCAAACATCCGCGAAAGAGATACTTACGAATTACACAGCGTCTCTGTTTGGGATGCTATCTCCTAGGGTGGAAGCACAGGCTTCCATGCCTTTCTCCGTGGAAATGTTAATGCTTACACCTATAGAGAAAACATCTTGGATGCATATCTGCGCCCTTATGCCGTGGCAATAGGTGATGCTTTCGTGCTACATCATAATGTCAGATCACACAAAGCTCGCATCGCGGATGCTTATCTTATGCAGGAAACTATTGAGCGCATGTTGTGGCCAGCACGATCACTGGATCTTAACCTAATCGAGCATGTTTAGGACGCTCTAAAACTCTCAATCCCCCCTAGGACCCTAGCCATGCTTTCAACTGTTTTGGAAGTGCAATGGCTCACTTATTACAAATAAATAGATCGCATAATTGAGAGCATCAGACATCGTCTCATGCACTGCATTGCTTTTCGGGGAGATCATGCGCCATATTAAGAAGATACTTTTCCTATACTAAACTTACACGTCACATTAGTTCATTCTATACATAAGTTAATTTTTGTAACACCAAAATTTGCTGGTGATTTCTTTTTATGCTATTGTGTACCATCATGTGTATTGTATAATGTGTATAAGTTTCATTATATTCCAAGGATATCGTTTTGCGTTATCGTCATTTTTTAATTTTTCTTTAATTTATGATATAACCAATGTAATTAGAGATGTGAAAAATAATTCAAAAAGAATCAGTGCTATAAATAACCAATGTATTTTACATCTCACAACAGAAATAATATCATTTAAAGGTACATCAAAAGAACATAGTAAAATAGACAAAGATTTTAATTTGACCTCCCACTCACTTATTAAAATACAGAAAAAGTGTTCTCAAGTGAAACAAATCGAAAACTAAATATTGGGGCTTGTAAAGATATTTCAACAAATGAGAGAAATGTGAATGTATTTGAGCTTGCCTGTCTGCATCATATTAATTCTTATGTTTATATTTGTATTTCTTGTTATCCATAGATTAGACTTTTGATATAGTTAATATATGTTTAAAACATTATGACGACATTCCTTTAAATAGGATGCATCATTTACTTTTTCATAGCTTCGACAAATCGATGGTAAATTTGCATGATGGACACAGAATCAGTCAGAAAATTCAGGGGATTATGAACACTTACGACAACATCTCTACAAAAGAGAGAACGTTTATTCTTATTATTACAAAGCGTTCATTCAAACTGATTAAACAGGAAACCTATTCAGGGCTGTTAAAATTTTTATTCAGAATGCTGAATGTATCCATATGAAAAATTTTAAAAAGAATGATTTCTAAATGTATAGAAAGTTTTGATAAAAAGAATAGAGATATTTTTGAATGCATATCCTTAAATATTATCCCAATTGTTGTGAACATATATTAAACTAAATGTGTGTGCCTCTAGCTTGAAAATATTTAAAAGAAAAGATAATACAAAAACCCTGGAAATCTTTACGTTTCATTATTAACAATAATATTCTTACAATTAAATATTTAACAACGAATATTTTAATATTTTTACATTTGATATGCATTCGTAATTTTTGTAACCTTTCTCTTTTAGGTGCAATGTTTTGTAATACAAATAAATGAGTAGAAGAGCTAAATTTAATGAGAGAATTTTAAAAGATATTTTCTAAGCACACAGTAATTTCTTTCCTTTGACCAGCAATTCTTAATGGTAAAGTTTTTAATGGGATGCTATATAGTATAATGATATACAGTTTATCTCCGACCTGCAGAAGTTTCATGCGTCCTGCCAAAGAGAGAATATCAAGTTTTTCATGCCTTTTATCACATCAGAAATTGGAACTGTTAGCTGCAATGAATTTGATCTAGCTTCAGCAGTTGCATTAACCATTTTATTGCCAACGAGACTAAAGCGATTTGGTGCCCAATAGAATATGATTTCATATGCCTTTTCAGCAATGGTTATCCATTGATCTGAAAATTGACACAACTGGATGTCAAGAAAAAGTTCAGTTTTCCAAAGCTTCAGTCTTAAGATGTCAGTGTACATACAAATTCTGATACGTAGAATTCATGTGCTGAAGCGCACGTATTGTGGTTGTAGCTTCAGCAGTGAAAATAGAGCAGGACGGATGAAGGTTGTACCTAGAAGTAAGGTTATCGATAAACAAACCACTGCTGAACTCTCTGCCTGTATATCTGTGAATGCTATTTTTTACGAAGCATACTGACAGCGATAAGATAAAAAATATATATATTGGAAAACAGATGATGTGTCTAACTTTCTATATTGAGCAGAGTTTAATTATTTTAATTGTTGAACATTACCAAGGCGGATAAATAAAATCATCAACTGACTCAATCCGATCATCATATCGATAAGAAAGTCCTGTGTGTGATTTGGAACTAGTGAAAAAACGTGGGATGCTATATGAGCGAGCATGAGTCTTCACAGTCCAGGAAGAAACATATAATGGATGACGAAGGGCAAATAATGATCTTCCAATAGTAACTGAGAAATATCCCCATGCATAGTAGCATGTTTAATAGTAACTGATGATATTACATAGACTCCAGAAGGGTGACATATGAGATACGCCAGATCATGGCTTCTAAGTAGAATATTGAACTTTTTCAAATTACACAGTTCATCACTCTGCTTAGAAGAAATGCCCTAGCACAATTCATCAAAGTAAAGTAATCTAGAAGATCTTCAAACACATCCATAGTCAATCCGAGATAATAATTAATGAGTGGTAAACTCGAAAGAGTGATGTGCGATCTGCACCAAAAAGGTGCTACAAAGTACCTTGGAGATACAAATGATCCCACATATTTCTTCTGCAGATATAACACATACGAAAAAAAGGTTGACTTTTATATTACTCCCAGAAAATTTACCTCATTAATCAAAGATATAGGTGAGTTGAGATGTAATGCAGGCTAGTTTTCTTGCAGAATTGGACACCCACTTTTGATTAAATCAAATATGGCTATTCTCAACCCAAAATGCAGCAAGCTTGCTAACAGTTGCTTGCAACTGTCTCTTAGTTAACTGCTTTTGGTCCCCTGTCTAAATATTTGCAAATCTTCAACAAAATAACATGAATAAAAGCAGTATATACTGTCATTCTTTGGAGCAAATCTAAAACATGTCCTTTTCTGGAGCATACTGTGCAAGTTTTCAACAAAGCGATAATCGTTTCAGCTACGAGAATTGTGTTTATAGCCCCAGAGCTTACAAAGCATAGTATGCCTTATCTTTCTATTTTCTCAAGAAGCATGATTTTTTTTAGATATCCAGTTATCGTATCAACGGAAAAGTGATAGACCTCTTTTGGCTCCTATGACTTCTTCTGACTGAAATCCAACGAACGAGTTAAATAAAAGTTCCCGCTTCTATTGAAGAAACTCTCTGAAGTTCATGTAATTTTCCAAATCTGGAATATGAGAGAAAAAATGCATGAAACGGTAATATCAAGAAATTTTTTATAATTTTTCTATAGGTATAAGCTATTGGCTTATGTAATAAACTGAAAATAAAAATAATTTAAATATGAAAAATCATAGACACTTTATGCTTCTGTAGGAAAAATAATAAGTTTTATACAATTTTTAAGCCTAAAGCGATATTTCTTAATAAAAAAAATACTCACTGTAATTTAGGTAATATTTTTAAGCAATTACGGAGAGTTCACTGTAAAAATAATCACTCTTGAAATTTAATGGAATATATAACAAAAACTCTTGCCATTCAAAAAAAAAAAAAAACTCAATATAATATATATAGTTAAATATAAAAAAAATACTTGTTTTGCTTAAAACATCCATGTAACTGCATAATAGTTGGCCCTAGTCAAGTAGGTAAAAGGACATTCCCGTTCACCAAATGCTAACACGACATGAAATCAATGGCTAATTATTTTGATGCATCTGATTATCCAGAAAACAATACATATCTATTCTACAAGTAAATAAAATACACGAAAATTTTAAAGCTGAAAACAAACAATTTATAGAAGGATTTTTTAGTTTAACATTTAAAACATATGCTTTCAAAAACTGAAAAGACAATTAAAAAATCGAAAGGAAATATAAAAAAAATATGCATTTAACAACAGAATATCGTTTGAACAGAGACTGTTTAATAAAATCTACAGAACTATATGCTTAATTAGATGACAAAACTAAATAAAAAGCACTATCTCTGTATTCAGTTCAAATTAATAAAATAATATCATAGAAAGATAAACTTTTCTAGAATACAGAATTCATAAAAGGCGTTGTCTATAAAAATCATTCATGAGATAATATTTTTGAAAAACAATATTTTGTTTTTATTTCTTTCTGCTACCACAGAAAATAATTCTTTTCCTATATTTATTTTTCTTTCTAAAAATATTTTCTTTTGTACGGGCATAGAAAATTTCATCGGGTTCCGAAAATATGCTGAAACTCTGAAATCGTAAGGAAAATAATTTGATATGCTGAGAAAAAGTCAAACACGATATGGATAATCAGCGATTGCAAAATTATAAGTGGATGGTAAAGAAAAAGAAATGGTTCATGGTAAGCTGATGCAATTAATTTTATAGAAGCTGTATCTTACACTTTTAAGCTCCATGAGAAAATCCATATAATAAATATTAGGATTATGAATTATGGTGAGATGTATAATTTTAGAAAATCAAAATCATCAATTGTTTTAACTGTAAATTGCATAAAATGAACTTTCTAAGATTGAAGTAATTGAAATAACTTTCTCACATAAATCATTCAAGAATGAATTTGTTTCACAGAGCAAAATTTGTGATGAAATCATGGTGTTACCGTAAGACTTGAGTTCATATCATTGAAATAGCATTTGAAACCATTCTTGCCTTTCGAAATTATATTGGAATTGTAGCTTTGCATCACACCAATCGCAAACTACAATATCATAAACAAAATTAGATTTAGTGTGTTTTTATAGAGAAATTCATAAAACCACGAGAAGGGAATTATCAGAGCAAGAAGCTTCGTGAAGTTGCAATAAAAATAAGATTCTATAAGGTCTAAAACTGCTCTACATAAAATTAAAATGAGCCGAGAAGAGTAAAATTACCAAATAGCGAATAGATCATTTTCAAGCTTTAACAAAGCAGAATGTCATTTGTAAAATAATACAGTATACCAGTAAAAGTCTCACACCCAAGTCTGGTCCACATTAATATAATGTTACTTTTTAAAATTTAAGAAAAACAAGACTGTTAACGCATTTTAAAGAGGCTGAAGTGGTCAAAGAAAGTCATGACCTGGAATGCTATTTGAAAATTTTGACATGTTATTTTAACACACGAAAATAATTTATTTCTTGTAATAGAAATATATTTTTGAAAATTGAAATTCTTAGTTTAACTTCAAAGAGCATTCGTTAAAATTTTATTTCGAAAATTTATGACATAAAAAAAAACAGCATAGTGTTTATTTATAATGTATGTTTCGTAAAATAAAAGCCATAAATTTTGTAGAAATCATAACAGGTATAGAAGAATACGAGAAAAGTAAGTTTTTAATAAATCATATGCAGCTTAAATAAAATATTGAAACACTGAATGGTTACTTTGCCGTTTTTGTTTACACTGTGTTATTTCAGTTATTCTCAGAATTTAAGCTCCGCTTGCTAACCTCATACATGCCTGCTTCAAACAAAGAGAATATCTATACCCGAAATGTTTAACATGATTCATTTTTTGGTTTCATTTAGTCAAAAACTTTACGTATAAGTAATAAAGTGTAACAAGAAAAATTTTAAAATATTATTTAAATGAAAAATAAATGATTTTGCGCCTCTTCCCTAAATTTGTAAAATCACCATATTCAGCTTTTCATATCACGTCTAAGCAATTTCAAGTTTTATTTCATAATTTAGACTAAAAGCGGACATTTATCGGTCGAATGCAAGAGATTTTAATGTCCCCTACTTTAATTATTTTCCAAGAAGTCTTTTTTTTTTAGACCGATTGTGTGCGTATTCACGTGTCGCAACAGAGGAAATCCGGAAAAATCTGAGCACCAAGAGTGATGTGGTCGAAGAGTACGTGAATAAAAGGTACTGTATTATTATCGTAGTTGAAAGATACGAGTTATTATAAAACTAATTATTGCAGATGTTTTTAAGTCTTAAATTTCGCCAGAAAGTTTGGCGCTTTGTTAAAGTAAATAATGAAAAAGAATATTCAATATGTAATAAACGTATTTGAGTTTTATGATTAAATAACATTTATTTCGGATTGATATTCAAAAACTAATATTTTATGAGATTGATGAAAAAAAAGTGAATTTTAGTCTTAAATTGTGCTAGTAAAATTTTAAATGTGGGAGAAAGACAGTTATATTCAAACAGAAAATAATCATTTATTAGTTGGAATATTTCTCTGTTGTATAAATTTCGATACTTTGTGTTAATACTCATTTCATTTTTATAAATAGAATTTATAAGAATATTCAATTTATGTGCCAAACTATAAACTTATTTCGAGCAAATTTTTCTCTGGCTAATCTGTTTTTCATTTTAAAAAATGTTTCAGACTTTATCCAGTAATATTTTTTTCTTCATTCAATATTAATATTTAAATTCGTAATTTAAAAAAATAAAACTATACATATATTTGGGTAATTATATTTAAAATTTCTTTAACAGGTTCTATTGCGACACTTTTAAATTATGATAATAATTATCTCAAAAGAAATAATTAGATAATTGCATTTTATTAAAAAGAAAAAGTGGCTT
>JAPDSC010033274.1:151756-209048 GCA_026290005.1 Latrodectus geometricus
TCGCATACATACATAATAAATTTGATATGAAATATCGATATCAAGAATAAATTTTTGATTAACTTGATACTGAATAGAGAACTGATTTGTGTGAGTAAACATTTTTCAATTTTATATAATCAGAAAAAATCAAACTGCTCGCTTTAAACAGATCTAAAAGGGTTAAGAAATCATATATAAAGATGATTTTCCATGTCATACAACTTATTAAAATTTGCTTTCATTAAGATGTATGATATGCAAAATCATATTAAAATTATCGAGATTTAATTTTGATATGACTTTGCATACCATACATCTTACTAAAAACGTATAATATACAAAATCTTTAATTTTTTTTTTTTTTAAAGAATGCATTGTTGTTTTTTCTTGAGTTATTTACTTTATTTTTTGTGATTATTATATTTACGGTAAATTAGTATTAAAAAATTTTTTTCAAAAATTTTGGTTAAAAAGTAAATAAAATTAAGCATGAATTTCTAATTTTAATTGTGAAAAAAAACACTGAAATCTTAGATTGAAAAAGAATTTCATTAGAAAGTTTACTTCAACAAGAAAGTTTTGGTAAATTGAATTAGTAAATAAATTCAAATTCCAATATGTTAACAGAAAAAATTAAAACAGTTTATAATAAAGTTTTTTTTAAGGAAGCTAAAAACTATGTTGGGCAATTTAAACAAAGAAAAACTAGAACAGCTTATTCTCTTAAGCATGAAAATATAGACTGATATAATTTGTAGCTTCATTTGATAATGAAATGGCTTTTTGTGACTTTCATTATCAAATAAACTTCACGTGCAATTTTAACATCATATGCAAAAATATTCTAAGAAAAATACGTTTCTTTTAAAATTTTTATAGGAAAATAAAAGGATTTATCTGAAAATGAGTGCACAGTGAGGAATTTCTCTAAAAGGGCTGGTAATATTTTATATTTAAAAACTACTAAAATTGTATTATTGCTTCAATAAAATATATATTTTGAATAAAAATCGAATTGAGTAAAAGTATAAATCAATAAGAATAGAAATTTATTATATTTCAAATTTATTTTAAATTACATGCAAAAATTAAAAATTTTAAATCTGTTAGAATTCTTTAAATGCTAACATAAGAAAAATAACTCTTAAAAGCATTAGTTCTTCTATCTTTCAAGTAACATTGTTAGCTTAAAAATAATCACATTGGGTTAAAAAAAGTCATTTTAATTTTGTTCTAAAGAATTTTTAATGGTTATTTATTTATTTATTTTTTTTTGTGTTTTTCTTCCGCATTTATTACCATCTCTAAAATAATAAGCTTCATAAAATTTAAGAGTAGTGTACAATACGAAAAAAAATCATTGCGTAATGATTGAATTTACCAAGTTGGCACTATCAAGTATCGTTTATTATTTTGACAAACAAAGAGCTTGGTTCTATATAACATGTTGAATCATAGCTTAAATAATGTGAAAATTAATATTCGATTATAATGTACACTGCTGTCCACCCAAAATGCGACACCAAGAAAGAAAAAAAAAAAGAGAGAGAGAGAGAGATAAATTTAAGAGAATAATTTCTTTTTGTTGTGATAATATGTTGACCAAGTATCAAATGATTAAATTTATAGGCTTCTCTAAAATGTGGTTCCTGCCAAAATCAGTAGCCAGAGTATAGCCTACCACACGCCTCAGCATTGATTCAAAGATTCTTTCGGTGTGTTCTTGGGGTACAGAAGACCAAACAGCTTCCACGTGTCGCCAAAGTTAATCTGGTGTGTCAGCTGGGGACATAATCTGGGTCAATCGTTAAGCAACCATGGACCACATGCTTACTTACCAACACCCCCTAGAATACCCCTGTATTCTAAGGGGTGTTGGCCATACCCTCTTGCATCCAACGATCACATATCCGTATTGTTTGATTTTTGCCCAGTACGACTACCGATTTCAATGAAGGATAATCCACAATCTAGGTAGGCCACCATCCTTCCTCTGTCGAACTCAAATACTTGATCAAAAAATGTTTATTATTTTCTACGAGGCGTAATTAATCGTTTTTTTTTAATAATAATAATAATTGCCGAACTTGAAATCATCGAAATTTTCAAGCCTTACATAGCACTGAGAAGTGGCGCCACAGGCGCACGTAATGTTTGTCTGCGCTGAAATTCTAATCATTTGCATATCTCACCTCCGCTAATGCATGTTGTAAATTTTATGTTTTTTGCATGCTTTCTTCAGGGCGTGGCCAGCAGAGCATAATAAACATTCTGAGTAGTAATTTACAATTATATGCATTTTTTAAAGGAATAAGAAATAATTACGCTCAACAAGTTGTATAAATTTCAGCAATTATATTGCAAGTCAAATATTATTAATAACTGAAAACTGAACATTTTATGTGTAAAAATGTCATTTATTGGAAATAAATTAGTTACCCATTTCGAAATTTATTAATTTATTTTAGTCATAAGTAGTTTATATCAGTATAACGAGAGTAAAAGACTAAATTGATTCAGAGAAAACATGTTAGCTGAATAAAATTTAAAAGTATACTGCAATTTTAAATTGTTTTAGTGATGATAAAGTTATCTAATTTAATTATTTTTGACTCAATGAATGTGAAAATAAATTGTATGATGAAAGCAGCATTTTATTTCTTAAATCGCTAGTATAAAAAGGTTATTAACTTTTATTAAAAAAAAAGATTATATAAATTATTTTCCAACAGCTAAATTCTTATTTTGGTGAGTATCAGCTGAATCTTACACTACGATAAACGATGTTAAAGTGAAAAAGAAATTCACCCAGTTAGGCCTTCGACCACGACAACACCCGACAGGCGTGCATGCAGAATGATTCATAAGCTCAACATCCATCTTATTCAACAGTAGCTGTGATCGAATCAGGTACCTTACGCTTCGAAGAGTGCGGCCTTAGCACTAGGTCACGGTGAGCTATTGCTTCATAATTTGCAAATCATGATTTACTTTTACGGTTTGATTGAATCTTATAAAAAATATTTAAAAAAAAATAACTCTTCAAGAGTAATTATTTTACTGAATTTAAGTATTCATTCTAATATGTAAGCATTTTTCACTTCCTCGTATATGCATATGTATCCTATAAAATTATATAGTAAATATAGATAGTTCTATAAAAATAAATTTTAAGTACACTATTAGCAGTTGTAAATAAAATTTAAATCTTTTTTCAATTCACGTCAAAATAAAGTATGCAATAATTTTGTTAATTTTGCAATGTTATTCATTAACGTTCAACAAAATATGCTTTTTATAAGCATATTATTTAATTTAAATGATGAAAATTGTTTTTTAAATACAAGATTTTGTATTTATTACCGATAATTTACAAATGCAGTGAAATATTTAAAATGATTATTCTACTGTCATTTTAATATTTAATGAAAAATTAAGCACTTTATGAAATTAAAATCAGAAATCACAGGGATCAATTGTTCTACTGATACAATATACTAATTTTAATGTCTTTAGTGTAAAAAAATTCATCGCAAAATTTAATAAGTTATTATAATACAGAAAATATATTTATAAAATTAAAAAATTTTAGTCAATTTATAAATTATTATACCCATTTAAATTTAAAGAAAAACATGCCATTTATTAAAATTAAATACTTTGAGCTTTTCAATTGTTGTGGATCTCTTCATTCTTATATTTTAACTTTGTCACGAAGTCACAAGTTGATTCTATCAAGTGCTCGGCAAGTGATTCTGTATACAAATTGGATGTAGTCATCAATAATAAATATGTAGAACAAAATCCCTAATCTCATTCAAAATCCCTAATTTCATTGAATCTTAGCTTTTTCAAGCTAAGATTCAATGAAATTATATAAATTCCATTGTAAAATGAATCATATAAATTCAATGAAAAATCGAATATTTGAGGTTATTCAGAAAAAAATGATGGGGGGATCGACATTTTTTATAGTTACAAAATAAAGTTCTAGAAGTGGTTTTAATTCTGTAACAAATACTTGAACAAAAAATTTTGAAAGTGTTTATAAAATATTTAGTACATAAGTTCACTTAAAAATATTAAGCATATACTTTGTGTTTACTTTATTCAGACCAATTTAATCCTAAAAATTTGTTATTTATAACTAAAATCATAAGAAACACGTTTTTGTAAAACTGTAAATTGTGGAATATATCTAGTATATAGAATAAATAGATTAACTAGTTGACTTATGGCGCAAGATTCAGATTATAAAACACACACAGAAGCAACAGAGAATCTCTCACTATAATAATAAAGAAATAACTTCTCGCCACGGCCCAAGTTAGACTTTACAAAATTGATTTCTTTATAATTAAAGTAACATTTTAAAATTAATCGAGAATATAAGTTATAAAATTAAATGACAATTAAAATCAAAATTAAATATTAAAAACAAAAGAGCTTAAAAGTATTCCAAGACCATGCATAGGTTATAGGATCTTAATAGCTTAAAATAGAGATAGTACTATTTAAAATGAAAGTAAATAAAATCTATAGCTCTCATGAAGATAATAGGATGAAGTGCTACTTCCAATAAATTTTAGAGATATAAAAAATTATAATTAAAAAAAGTAAAATGGTAATGAGTGAAATTGCGAAATGAAATTAAAATGATATACATATGATTCATTACGTTCCACACCATGGGTTTAAATAAAAAAAATAAATAAATAAATTGCATGTGAAACGTAAGTACTCGATACGTAGCGTAGTTAATATAACCTCAAAACTTCATATCAATAAAACTGATAAAGGAATGATAAATGAAGTAATAGTATGTATTCGAACTACAGATTTTTAGTCAATTATTTTAGCAAAGAGCAGGAATTAATGTTTTAACACATTTTTTCACAGCAGCAAACGGAGGTGTATGTCGCAGTGCAATCAAACTATGCATAATTTCAGTATATCAGACTTCCCTTGTCATCTAAAACTATTATTTTAAATTCAACTAAATGATTTCATTTTTTTTTTTTTTTTTTTTTTTTATCATTACTAAAAAAATCCAGTGTTGAGAAAATTCTCGACACAGTTCTTCCAAAACGAAGGATGCCCGTGTACATACAAAATTTACAACCACCAATTATATTCACGCACAATGAATAACAGAAGCTTAAACAATGGAAGTTGGAAAAGGCTGCAACTAAAAGTTATACATGGTTGCACGTTGAAAAATTGCGGAGATTGAAATTTTTAGTTAAAACATTTCATCGTTTTAGGCAGTTTTACAATATAATTAATTTGTATTACAATATTTTTTTCAATATTGTTATTTTCCTTGAGAAATATTATTTTCTTTGCACAACTATATTTTTATAATTATGAGACTAAAAATTTGATTTTTTCCTTGTTTTACTATCCACATTAAATATGGACATTTAAAAGTAGATTATGGTATTTTACCTTCTGTAATTCAAAGATTACAGAAGGTAATAGATGACAAAATTCAGAAGTTGAAAAGTTTGTATTTCATTTCTGCATGTTGGGCCTAATGTAAAATAAATAAAACATTATTAAGAGGCAAGTTTTTATCAGATATTTGTTTCCTGACAAGTTGTTCGAAGAGATTCGTATAGTTTGTTTGTCACTCAACTGCTGTCCTTTGCACACGAGAGATAATTAGAGTTTATTTAAAGTGGATTCCGAATCACTACACCCATCCATACCCGAGGTGAGATCCGAACCACCGAACTGTTCAACCGAAGGCAAGAGCGCTAACCATTCAACTGCAGCTCGACTAAGAGAGATCCGAATAATTTCAAATAAGCAGAAACATCAACATGAATGACTTTGTCTCACTATACTACTTCTTTCATAATCTTTAAGACATTCTTTAAATCTGATAAACAAACTTACGATGGCAAAAATTCTTAAAAAATAGAAAACTAACAAAATCATTATTAATCAGGTATTATATGAAAATAGGATTTTCCCGAGTTAATTAAACTGTGGTAAAATATCTATGTACAAATTTAATGAATTTTTTTCGTATTTATCAAATAATATTATAATATTAGTGTTCCCAGAACAAAGACATTTTTTTCTGCTCATAGACTGAATTTTCCTCCTTTACATTATTTAGTCTGAGTTTTTTCTTCCCGCAATAAATTCAGTACAATTTAGTAATTTATCGTTTAATTTATAAAATACCTCACACAAAGAAACATCTAAGAATTTATTTTCAATAGTTCAAAGTAAATTAAGTTTGCTTGTGGAAATTCACAAAATTTGGTTCAATTACTTCATTAAAATTCCAAAAGAAAATTTTTGCAGAACTATGCAATTTGTGAACATTATTTAAATTTATTATCAAATTATTCAGTTTTCATTTAAAAAAAAAAAAAAAAAAAAAAGCTTTTCTTCACTATTTTTAGATTTACGCATGACAAATAATGAATAAATAACTTTCTACTTTACAAATAATAAGTTCATTTTCATTTAAAAGTTTTTAAAAACTTTATCACCTATATTGCAAAAGATAAATTTTTAAAACGTAAATGAGAAATTTAAACAATTAATACATTGAACCATCAAAAACTTTAACACTGTATCATTTATAATTTTTCGTACTTAACTATAATTACCTGGAATATGGCACATACACTATATGTCTATCTTTATGATTAAATACATCGATATTTAATGAAAATGATTTAACTTGTGCACACTATGAATTCTCTCATTCTTTTAAGTTACTTTTATGAAGTAACTGTTAAAGTTGTCGTTAAAGTAAATCGTTAAATATTTAAAAGAAGTTTTTCTAATCTTTAGTCTAGACAGAGCAAATTTTTATAAGCTAATGCATGAATAAATCTGAAGGAGAAATATTTTCACCCAAAATTACAATGATAGTTGTGATTAGAAATTCAACCACATACCACTAAACATTTGGCAATTAATAATTGGCTGATGCTGTAAAAAATCTGTGGAGTTTTGAATACTGTAATTTTTGTTAATTTTTATATATATGAGGCTCAAGTTAAACATTTACCTAGACCAGCAGTGCCCTTATTCTAATATAATTGAACAACTTGTATTAGAGAAATATTGTACGATTCTGGATAAAGACTTGTGAACGTCAGTGAAGAATATTGATTACGCATATTGAATGCTCTAAAATATATATCATAGCGGTTCAATTATATTGAAACTTCCCAACTATTATTTTTATAAAATTTTAACAAAATGGAGCAGAACCAACACCTAATAAAACTCAAATAAAAATTCACATACGAACCTGTAATACTTTAAGTCGCTATGGAAATTATTTTGTATTCCAAAAAATATAAGTCAATAGTAGTCGTTAAAGAATAATGTAAAAATTAATATAACAAAAAGTTTGAAATAGAAGTCAAATATTGGTTAAAACTGAAAAATTCTAATAACAATTTTGCAAATTTTTGATACCTTATTAATGATGATTGGTTATTTAATTGTAAAAACTTACGATTAGACTAATAACAAACCTTTACATTCAACTATTAATTTATATAATTAATTTTTTGCACCTAAAACAAGCTAAGTTATAATAACAATGCAATTTAGTTACAATTTAGTTTTTAAATCAAACCGAAATGTTATACATAATGTAATATAGTTTTATAATTATAGTTATAAAATGCCCTTTATTCCTATTAAAAATGATAACATTAAGTATTCTCAAAATTGATTTTTTTATACAGCTTTTAGTATTTGTTTCACAGTAAAACATTTAAAATCACTATTTGTTTCGAAATTTCCTAAGTGTTTCAATGAGTTTCCTCATGGGAAATAAATTTGCTTATATTTTGCTAAAGCTTGTTGCCATGAATTTTCCTTGTACACATTAACATCTAATCTAAATATATATTGAAATATGTCTGATAATGAAGTTAATCATGGTTTGGTTGATTTAAATTGAGCCTCAATGTTCACCTTTTGTATAAGATCTAATTTGACAGAGTCTAATGTGAATATTAAGCAACCATATAAATATTCATTCCCAGGATGGGAATCAAATCAATTTACTGAAGGTCAGAGTATAAACAGATTGTTAAGCATGATTTGCATATAGTAGTTTTACTGTTTATTACCAAACTGTAGGAGATTAAAAATCAAAATTTCTGTATTTCCTGATAAGAAAAAATATTCAATTTAAATGTGCCACAAAATCTAAAATTATCACATATGGTCAATGGAAATTGCATATTGATGTGTTAGAAATAAAAACATTATATACACATTAATTCAACATTTATTTAAATACCAAAATTTATATTTTACTTAATTATGAAAGTGACATATTTGTATACATAACTATATTAAACTATGCAAAATTAAAAATACGTAATTATAATGAATTATACATAAAATTAAGAAATTTGATTCTTAAAAACATGGAAACATGAAAAAATTTGCTTCCAATAAGAAATGGAAACTATTTTCAGTTCTCCTTGATTAGAAAGAGTTAACAATAAACTTTTGACATAATAGCATAACTTAATTAAATCAATAGATTATCACTATTAGTATGTAAAAATAATGATTAGAAATATATTAAGAACTTTCACAGCAATAGCACTAATATCTACAAAAACTTATCTTAAATAGTTAGAAATGAATTTTTTGCAAAGTCTTCTATACTCATAGATCTTGGCTTGTGTTTCATTATACATTAATCTACAAGCTTTTGTGACAAAATCTTACAATAATGAAAGAAATGTAAATACATTATCCTTAAAGCAAAGCCTAGTAATTCTGAGATAGGATCCAGGATAAGAAAATACTCTTCCAATGCCCACAATTGAGACCTTCTGTAAAATATCATTTTTGGCTAAATGAAATAAAATACAAAAATCTTGCAAGGTTTAAGGTCTTTATTTTATGGAGCATTAGAACAGTCCTCACTTACTCAAATTGTCTCATTCCATTTGTTGATCAACATCTATTTTTGGAAACTAGAGCTAATTAGATCAAAAGTTTGAAGTTTTTTTTCAAATCACTAAAACATTCATGCTTGAATTAAGTAGCACACCATTACCTCCTACATTTAAAATATTATCCAGAGCACAAGGAAAAACATTTGAGATATTTAGGGAAGCATTACATGACATCTTTCGTGTCATTTAACAGCTTAAAAGGGTAAAATATCTTTATTTTCCAGATAACTATTTTGATTTCATGCTCACATGTGTAAAATATTGCTTTTGCAATAAACAAGGAAAATTTCACCCTTCTTGAAACTAGAAATTATAGTTTCTATCTTATATACAAATCATGCACATTCTGTGACTTGGCAAACAGAATAAATGAAATTTTATTTTTCCTTATTCCATGTACAATAGTGCATTCAATAAAGCATTCATTCATGTACAGTTCATATCCAAAATCATATTTATTACTTAGCTTAAGTGGGATAAACATTTCAAAACTTAAAGAATGAAAATCAATTAAAATAATACAATGTCTTGATAGAAATTTGAAAGTTTAAAAAACCTTTCAATCACTCAATTTTGAGGTTCAAAGTATCATGCCTTATGCCTTTAAACCTCAAAAGTTTAAGATGCTGATCCAAAATTATAATATTCACTATATAATTACTTTAAATATAATAATTTTTCAGATCTTTAACAATAAAAGTCAATTATGATAATACATACTGATAAGAAATTCAAAATTTAAGAAAGCTTTTAATCATACTTTTAAAGTTTGAGATGTAATTTGTTAAGCAATTCCATTTCAAACTTTTTTTGATGCTGATTGATAGCTGATATCCATATTTTAAACTCAAAAGCATTACCCAAACATATTTATAATAACATTTTAAGGAGAAAAAAATGATACAATATGAAGAAATCAATTAATGAATAATTATATATATTCACGATATGAAGTAACAATTATAGAAAACAACCAATGTTCTAAGATAATAACTCATCATGAAATTACAAACTAGAGGGCTTAATTTATCAATATTAATATAGGATGACTAATTTCCCATAGAAAATTGTTTCTATTTGCCAATTTGTAACCATTTGTCACACAGGAAGACAAATTCAACTGGATTCTAGTTTAAAGGGCTAAACTTTTCCAAACATTTATAGTCAAAGGAAGAATTTAACAGAAATCTTGAGCACTAACAACAAGGTAGACTTCATTATTTTTCGAAAATATATAACATTTTGATGAGTAATACTGAAATACAGAGCAGAAGTTATGCATCTGTGGCACACCATTAATGAGTGAATGAATCTAAATTGAGGTACTTCAAGAAAGAGGAAGCAAACATCCACAAAACTCAACAACCTCCAATAAAGAAGCAAAATAAGTGGTAGCTACACATAACAAAATTATAAAAATGAAAGCTCCACTGGCATTGTGAATTGCAGATTGGACAAAGCTCTCTACGACAAAATCTTGCCCAATGATGACAATGAAGAGGCTAAAGAAAGTGCTGCTGAACCTCAAGCCAGTAATAGTGCTGCCATGTGTGATTCCCCTCCTCGAGGATGGGGCTTTACAGCCAGAAAAGGCTGGTTCGAAAAATTTCAAAAAAGATACGGCCTCAGGAACTTGTTTCTGTACAGTGAGGCTTCCTCTGCTGACATTGATGCTGCTTGTCATTATGTGGAGGAACAATTTCTTAACCTCATAAGTAAGGGAGGCTACCTCCCTGAACATGTTTACAACATGGATGAAAAAGTTTACAACATGTCTTTGTGTACATTCTTCTTTAAGGACAAAGTGAAGGCCAGACTTCAAGGCTCACAAAGACTGTGTGACAATCATCATGGCTGGCAATGATGCAGGTTTTATACTTAAGCCAGGCTTTATTTATAAAGCCAAAAATCCACGGACATGAAAAAACAAAAATGCGACTATGTTGCCATGTTCTGGATACATAACTTCAAGGCCTGGATAACAAAAATTCTAACCCTTGAATTTTTCCTCCATTGCTTCTCATGGTGAAGCTGTATTTGGCTGAAAAGGGCCTCCTCTTTAAGGTCCTTTTCCTGATGGATTGTGCAGGAGGCCATGCAACAGACCTGCAAAATGAAGGTGTGCAGATAGAATTTCTGCCCCCCAACACTACATCTAATTCAGCCAATGGATCAAGATGCCTTTAAGGCACTCTACACTTGTTCCATGATGGAGGGCCTCATCTCAGCAGTTGACAATGCCAGTAATGAATTCACCTTTAAAGCATACTGGTGCAGTTACGATATTGCCTCATGTTTGTCTAATACTCAGCAAGCATCAAAGAACATGAAAAGTGAGACTATAAATTCTAGCTGGAAGAAATTGTGGCTGAACGTGGTGCATGACTATCTACATTTCATTCCAGAAGAAGTTCATTACTTAGCATAGGAGAAGACGGCAAGGTTGGCTTACATCATAAAGAATGAAGGATTTCTTGACATAACAAAAGACATCATCGCCCTTATCGATTGCCATTGACCAATGAAGACCTCCTTGAGAGGACAAAATCTGCAAGTGAGGAAGAAAATGAAGGGGACAACGAAACTGAAAAGTGTGGCCTTACCCTGAAGAATCTGTAACAATTGGGCAAGAACAATGCAACAATTAGCACAAGACATTGATGATAATACAGCTAAAGCTGTTGAGTTCAACAATTGCCTTGATGGGGTTATGTCCTTGTACAGGAGAATTTTGAATAAAAAGGAAAAAACAAAGACAACATCTACACATCACCATGTTTCTCTAAAAGGTAAAGCTCTACCATCAGCACCTCCAGCAGAAGAGTCTTTAAGTGAGCACAAAGCTTCTATAAGTCAAGTGGGACCCTCTCCTCCACCACTAACACAAGACTCTTCACCTCTCGCAGATGCAATATTGATTAATGTTTATTACTGTAGATGGTTTTGCAATTAACCTCATATTAATAAGGTTACTAAGCACTGATATGTTTAAGTTAATACATATACTATTGTTATTTTTGTCTTAAATGAGTAAAGTATAAATACTGTGTTTACATATTTAAAACATTCATGCACCCACACACAGAAAAATTCCTAGGGGCAAATCTTACTTTGTGGTTTTTAAGCCTTCAGGAAAAGTTCTGGTCTCCATTAACCATGAAAAATGAGGAATCACTGTAGTGCCAAACTGCTACTGGTTTGTAGGATTTTACCAAATTTTCTTTAAGTTTGGTGTACACATATTGATGCCTTAGATGTAAAAAAAAACAATGAAATTTTCACTGACCTTCTCAACTTATTTGTGGAGATAAATTTAAGTTTGACACCACAAAAGCATAATAAAAGTTCTATTATGTATATTTTTTACTAATAGTTGTAGTTATTTAATATAGGAGTTACATTTCTCTGGAAACTGTGAGCTTCCCTTATAATAAGAATAAAATACTACATAGTTTAAAGAGAAAGTGATAAAAGTATAATAAAAATAAATTGAGACTTAAAAATTATGACTTTATTAGTTATGAAGCATTACTTCCAAAAGTATATGTTTCTGCCTAGTAATTTTGTCGATTTCTCACTTTTTTATTAAATATATTATTTTAAAAAACTATTCTTAGTGACTTTCTTTTTTAAACTTTCCATTTTTAGCAGTCATTTAATAAGATACACTTTGATATTTTGTGAATTTAAACAAATGAAGTGTGTGCTATTTAAAAAATAATCATTTTGATTATTTAAACAATAATCAAAAGTTAATAAAAATATTAACTTTTGATTATTCTTTAGATAGAAACATCCTGCTAAAATCAATTCAACAGTTTTGCAAACACCATGCCATTTCATATTGTCTCATTGACTTGAAAGCTAAAAAAGCAGATTGTTGGTTGGGTTTTGCGGCACAAGGTCCAAAATTAAAGCAGAAGAGATTGTACAAAAGATTCATTAATTTGTACTAATAAAGACATTTATAATTTTATTTCCTGGTTGAAAAAATCCTTGATACCATTTATAGGAATATCAAACTTTGAATTAGAACAGTAATATACAAAGTACCTGAAATCACTGCCTTTCAAATTTTTAAATTGAATAACTTGATAAAACACTTGATCTTATTGCAATGCAAAGTAAATGTATACTCAGAAGAAAATATGATATTATAGGAATAAACTGAAATTAGCCATCAATATATAAAAAGAGCATGATGGTTTAACAGCTTATGTAAGCACTATAAATATTAAGTAACTGCAAAATTATAAACTTTTTTTTCTTTTTTTGTCCTGGGCTATATATAAGAGCATGTTATTATTTTTCTAAGAGTATCCTTACATATAACAAACAGTTGTTGCTTAGGGCATATATATGGTATTTAATAAATGCTTATAAGGGATCTAGCATTTACCAAGCTTTTCCAGCTAGCAGAAATTACAAGACTATACAATTAAACCAAATTGTACTTGTTCATTCAGATTTACCGCTCATACAGATTTCTCTAAGGTAATTCCAATATAGACCTTATTTCCTACTATATATATATATAAATAAAAAATCATATACTAACCTTTAAGAATATTTCAATATCCAATTTTTTAATCTACCACAGATAATTCAATTTCTAGACAAAGTAGAGACTAAAAGCGTAGTATCACTAGTTGACACAAACATGTGAACAAATTTCAATTCTTATAGCAGTAGCTAGCCTAATAGAAAGAGATCCTTTTAATTCTTTTATAAATTGTTCATTTTACAGTGAAAAATTTTATAATATTTAAATTAATTTAACAATGAATGAACTTAAATGTAAAATAAATTTAATTTAACAATAAACAAATTAAATGGATATACTGTTCAAACTTTGTAGACATGCTGCAGGATAGCTTTGCAAGCGGATCTTTTAATAAACTAAACTCAGTATCATGACAGCCATATGCAAGCAATGTCTACAGTGCCCATATCTTAACCAAGGGCCCTAGGGTGCAAATTGCGTTTTGGTTAAGTCATTAGCCGTATGAGAAACCCTAAGTGTTTAGTTCCCAAACAGGCTTGGTACTCAGTTTTATTGACTCACGGAATTAAAAGGCTGAATCAACCTTGCCTGGCTCAGCTTTTAATAGTACCAGCAATAGCACCTCTTACCAAAAAAGGTAACAAAATATGCCATTCATCACATTATGAAATCCTCTGACAGTAGCATAAATTGAAAAAGTTATTTCTGTACTGAGCTATACTATCATCATATAAACAGATTATTTTCTTTATGTTTAGATATTAAATATGACATAACACGCTTGTGTTACAGTATAATGCATAAACAATTACTCTTATAATGCACATAGAGATAGCTTCCATAAAACCAGTTGACAAAATGTGCAACAAAAGGATGGAGTGTAGGGATTATGTATTTTATCAACAACAACTTATTTAAAACAAGCACACCAAATATGAAATTTCCTGAAAAATCAAGCAATAAAATGGATTTATTTGATTTTACTTCTGCTTCAAACACTGCGATCAGAATTTTGCAAATTATTGGTTTTAGCAAAGATTTTTATTTTTGCTAAAAGTTCTTTTATAAAGTCAAGTATAGATAAGGTCATTGAAACGTATGTTGAATATGCTGAGGTTCCATCATAGAAGTGTTATTTTTTTTCTTCATAACTTTCTTTCCAGGAAAATTTGAAGTAGGCACTGTAAACAAAGGGCCAGCATATAAACTTCATTGTTAACATCACATGCATGAGAAAAGTCATTGGCAGACTGTTAAAAGATTGATTCAAGCCTTTCAACAATAACTTGACATTTTAATGAATAATTGTTGCTGCTTATGCTCAAAAAATCCGATATACACTAAATCAGCTCCAGATGGTTGCTTACTACTAAAAAATCTATAAGGGGGATTGGATATTACAACTCCCTCACAAATTCTAATGCAATATAGATGAATAATCATATAAATCCAAATTGAATGAATTAATGTGTAACAACTAAAATTTTCAACTTGGGCAGAAGGTCAGAAAATTTGAAAAACACTATCAAGTACTTGGGATTGTCAGTTTTAAAAAAGCATGCTAGTTTCCTAGAGGTTACTTCAAATATGCTTTTGTTCCTTGCTCTACATAATATTTTACACTATTACAATCATTTTTACTAAGACATGTTCAGCTTCATCAGAACTTTTATAAAATTTTAATGTATATATGAGTATAAGTATAGGTAGTATATAAGAAGACATTTTTGGCATTTGATATTCTAACAGCGCTTTCTTTTGTTTACAATCACTAGCTTTCTTTACTATGTGCTCAGTTCCACAAAAATTTCTGCTTGTTTCTCAAATGTGTAGATTTGAGTAGTAATTATAAGTACTTGTATTTTTCACTAATCAATGTACATTTGTTTTGAAATTTGACAACAAGTCCAAAGAATCTCTTTTAAGTCAACACTATCAACTTGGTTTTTTTTTGCAATTTAACTTAAAATTAATTTGCATCCATAATTCAAACAGTAGTTAATGATGTTCTATAGCTGTACTCATTTCTCTATTTTTTTTTTTTTTTTTATTTTTTTTTATTTTTTATGTGACACATTTTTCAGCACTTACTATTTTTTCTTCCAAGGACTTTCATTGAAATTTTTTTTTATTTTCTATAAATTTATATACATCAGCATTCTTTACTTCATTTGTGGTTAACACATTCTTGCACAGATGATACATTTTTCTATCAGGAATTAATATTTTATTTCTATACTGAACACAGTCAACAGTTATATCACTTAGTGCTTTTTGAATAAGCATTATTGTTGTAAAAGTCACATGTCTGCCCGAAAAATGAGAGAGAGTATCAATTGCTTAAAATAAACAGTATTATGTATGTAGGCAAGAAATTTTATAATTCTTAAGTATAAAATTTCTTGAATGTCAATAAAATGTGAAGAAAATACAAAGAAACAGAAGCTTTACTGCTTAACATAAAATGTCTTATAGCAAATATCTTTGAATTAACAACCAATAGAATATGAATACAAAGGCATGTTATAACAGGGCAACACAAGGCCCTTTTATCTTTCACAGATAGTCAAACTTACTAAGTATCACTTGAAATTGCAAATACATATGAAAGAAATAAAATATTTAAATCCCAATAAAATACTATAACCTGTGTCCATCAAATTAGAATGTTTCTTTTCTAATCCTTTTTATTTGTTACAATAATCTTAATTTTTTCAATCTTATTAAAAGAATTTCCCTTCCTCTTAATTCAATCAGTCTAGTATAACTTCACTGGTATTTACTGATTAAAATAAAAAAACAAGGAGAAAGGGAAAGGCTTCATTGATTTTCAAGGAAAATTCTTTGATGTATACAATTGTGCAACTCTAAATTAAATTGAATTATGTGCTGCTAATTCATTTCATGAAACTTCTAATTTTGTTAAATCACTGAAGCTGGAATTTGAATATATTTCTAACTAACTTATATGATGTATGTATTACACAGTGCATATTGAAACATATCAAACTGCTTATATCCTTGAATGGGAAGGTAAAATCTTTTAAATAAAGGCATATGATATTTAGAAAAAAGAAAAGAGTATATGATGCTTGCAAAACATATTGATGACAGCAGATTCCTTCTTTTGTAAGTAAAGTTAATAATTAAATGACAGAATTCCAAATTTTTTGACTAATCCTTAATTCAAATCATAGAATAAGCAGGCTATACTTTTTAAATTTTTTCTTAGAAATTATTAGCATTTTTAGTCTAAATAAATAAAAATGAAATAATTTCCAAATATGTCTAAGATTCTAAAATAGCATCATATAATTTAAAAATAAGCAGTGAAATTCATCAAGAAATTTACATGGGCTTGACAAATTTCAAGGTCATTTAATTCCACAGCTAAGCAGATAAATTCATTGAAAATTTACATATTTTCATACCTAGAAACTATGAATGTGTAAACCAAATATAAAGAAAATTCAAATTGGTCATTTGGTTAACTCTTAAATTTTTAAGTGATTTAATATGAAGTATAAATTAAAATCCCAGAAAAATCTATTTCCTAATTATTCTTGCAAATTCCAACACTAAAATGTATTCTTATTAAAAACCAGTTTCTAAAAACTACATTAAACTTAAATTTTCAAAAGACAATAAATTTATTGCATAAATGTAAATGTTACAATAAAAAAATAAAAAAACAAAGGCTAAATAATTGATTATCAATTTTGTACAATACAACACAATTTTAAGGTTAAATTAACAGGACTAATTCCATATTATTTATTCGTAACTTAGCACATACAGAAATTAATGTTCCAATGAAGCTGAAAAACTTTTCAAAAACCAAAAGCATTTCACTTTAAAAAGGGCTTAGAAATACTCAAAGAAAACTCAGAATCACTCTTAAAATATAACATTTTAATTAAAAATAAATACATATAAAATTAACAGAAACTTATCAAAATAATAACTTAAAAAGCTCGAAAGTTTTATCTAAATTGAAGTTTTCTTTTGAATCTGACAAATAATAAATATTTACATATTAAGGACAGCTACAAATGCTGAAGAAAACAAAGAAGAAAATTTTAAAATAACAAAATTTACAGTACCTGTCACATGCACACACATCACAGTGTATTTTTTCATTTAGGTCTCAATTGTTTTTAATCGTTATTAACAAATATTCTCACAAAAAACTTGTATTTACGATAAATATATTTTTTCAAAATAAAAATAAACCTTTTTTTAATTCCTTAACAAATTTATTAGAAGATGAATAAAAGATGTACTTTGTAAATTCCAATATTATATGGTTCTATGCAAACACATAGAAAGTAATAATTAATTAAAGTTAACAAAACGTTTACTAAAACACTGACACGAATGCTTAAAATTCTACTCAACAAGTGGATAGGGTAGCAAAAGCTTTTCCAAAAGAACCGATCTTCGGAAACATTCGTATGATCTGATAAAACAACGAATTCATATTCCGAATGCTTCCGAATGTTGACTAATGCTGATTGGCGCTCGTTATCCTTTATACTTATAAATACTGTACAGGCGGCTTGGGTATATTTCCGTGAGATAATCTGGTCCCATTATACTGTAAATTTCCTGTCAAATATGATGCCAGAAAACGATTGCTATCTTATAGAGTTACTTCACCATAACAAAATTGCTTTTTGATCAAATGGTGACGTCATAAAAAGAGGCGGAGTTATTAACACATTGCCTGGAGTTAGTGCTCTTTATTTCGGTTTGTTTCTTTTACTTTAAAAAAAAAAAAAAAAAAAAAAAAAAAAAAGCTCATATAATTTTTTCACTCTCCATTGCAGTTATTCATTCCTTTGTCAGAGAATAAAGATATTACGTCCATATTATGATATCAACATGCATTCATTTTTTTTTTTTTTTTTCAAAGCGCTTATGATATTTTCAATTATATTTTTAGAAAATGATACATTTTCTTACATTCTAAAATTGAATGGAATTATAGTTACTTGATATTAGAATTAATTCAAACAGTTACCATGTATTTAGATCATTGATTAATTAAGCAACATAAGTTTAACAAATCATTCAATTGACGACGCATAATTATACAGATAAAGTTGGGAAGATTAGATCAATGTGCTACGTGCACACGAGTGTGTGAGTGTCCATTTAGTTCCTTTCTGCTAGCCCTAAAAACTACAGTCAGGGGGGAAGTTCAAATCTGCGAGCTGGTGTTGCCATCTGTGGATAGTAATGGAAATTCCCCACAGAACTCCCCCCCCCCCTCCTCAACAGAAGTAAGAGAAGTTAGGCAGGCCACGAATTCGTAGATGATCGCATGAAACATGTATCGCGAGACAAACTGAACGTCTCGCGCGATTCATGTGAGACCAAATGACGTCACAAACGTCTTAGATTCGTCAAAAATGGCTGAAGTGGAGGACAATTCTGGATTTTGAGTAGGTTCGAAATATCTGGCAACGTTCCGCGAGACAGCCGCCTTTTGCCGCTAAAATTGCATTACCAGAAGCTGAAAATTTAAAATTTCAATTACTTAATAAAAAGAGAAGTCTAATGATTTATAAGATTTCAATTGAAGAGGAAGAATCACCTAATTATTATATTGGTAATAATAATTTTTTTTTTAGTTATTGTTATACGTAATATAAATTCTTACGCTCCTTAATTGTTTACTAATTTTATTTAATTTATATAGATATCCGATGTCTCTGGGACACCACAGACAGTCTTTATTCTGACAAACATTTAAAAATGTCAAATTATTAAAGAAACTGCTCAGATTTTTTTCGCTCTAAATAAATTATCCTATTTCTCATATACTTAAATATATATACGTACATACATACAAACACACACACACACACATATATATATATATATATATATATATATATATATTGCTATTGCATTAAAATTATGTGAACGATCTAAATATTTTATAATTCAAAATATTCAATTGATATTTTACAAGTAATTTAAATATTCTATATAATACAGACAAATAATATATATAGTATAAACAATAATATATATAGTATAGTACTCTATATAATATAGACAAATAAGTACAATTAGTTTAAGAAAATTTCTCTCTACTCTTTATTCATGTTTATATTGCTCTTTAATTATTTTTAAACGATAAGAATCCAATATATTGTATAATAATAGTTAGTAATTATGTAGTTTAAAATATATTTATAAACAATTTTAACCTTAACCCTATACATAGTAAGTATTAATACATTTTTAGAATGAATTTGGGGCCATTTAATTAATGTTTAAAATGTAAAGACTATTTTTCAAATGCTCGATGTGATAGCCTTTTTTCTGGACTATAAGTCTGGATCGTGATTTATATGATAACAAATTTTAGATTTCGTAAAATTTCCAGTTGCATTGCTTTCCATTCCTCTTCCACTGCTTTCCACAGTTCATTTATCGTGGTGGGTTTGCGTTTAGAAAGAGCTCTTTTTAATAGAACAAAGGAACAAAAATCCATAGTTGAAATGTCAAAGAACTTCGCAGGAATATGTTGAAAAGGTATATATACAGTATCTGTATTAGTCTTCATTTTTTTCAATGAATATAGTTTTCGAAGTATGACTTGTAGATGATGAAGTTTCACTCTTTGATGAAGTTTCGTCTTGATGAAGTTTCACTCTTTGAAACTCATTTGGATAAAGAAGTAGAATTTCTTCTGTAAATATTAGACATAAAGCCTTCTTCTGAAAGTATGATGAGTTGATTTTAACATTTTTTTCCACTCTTCTTATTTTTAATATCCCACTGTAGGAGAAACCTACTACAATCATGAATCCCTTACTGAAACTTTCTTTACATTGACCGAACCAGGTTTGTACATTTTTTCCCTCGTTTTCTATAGTAAATTGACCTTTTCTTGTTGCTGTTATTTAGGTAAACGCATGCTTCATCAAGGGTCACAATGTATTTTCATTTATCTCCTGTTAAATTGTTTTCATACAGAATTCTACAAAATGTTTTGCGTTGAGCCACATGTCGCGGCAAAAGCTGGTGAACATTATATTTCTTAGCTTTTTTAATTTGTAAATCTTGGTTAATTATTTTATTTACTGTTGCTACAGATGTATCTAAAGATTTTGCAATTGATTTCTGTGTTGGTAAACTTTCTCTTGTTACCAGCGAATTCACTTTAGAAACATTTGAAATAGTACAATTGGATATTCTTTTGGAGTCTTCTTTCCATATAGAAATAATGATTGGCGATTTTTCCGATTCATAATGTTGTTTATTTGAAATTTTAATACCATACTTTGAAATTTTAATACTATGCATTTCACAACGTTTTTAAATCCTGTAAAATAAGAATATTTCTCTTCGGAAAGTCCACAAACTTATGCTTCAATCCAAAACTTGTTTAAATGTGACATTTTGAAAGAAGAATAAATTTAAAAACAGCAGACGATATTTCTCATTTCAAATAATAAGCTGATGCCAAAAATTTTTATTCTAAAACATTAACTTTATTGAATTCATAATTGAAATTGTTCTAAAATGTGTTAATACCCTCTGAGAATACTGGCAATAAATTAAATTATTTATATTTAGCAGCACACATGGTAACAGTAGATGCAGCAAAAATTATTAATTTACTATTCCTTTTAATAATAGAAATTCAATACTCGAAAAAAGAGAAAAATAAATCTTAAACAATGGAAACAATCGGAAATGCAACCGGAATGTAAGCAAATTCTCATTGGTTTAAAATATTCATGAGGTCAGATAACAACATTTTATCTACGTCAAACTACCACGTCTTATAGTGAGACGACATTTGTAGACTATAAGATGGTGTCTCAATTAGGTGGTCTACCGAATTTGCCGCCTGCTATATTGGTTCAGTGGATTCATTCTGACATAACGATATGAACGTGTTGTAACTGGTACCGGAAAATTATCCTATGACATTTGTGTCGATGCAATAACTTTGTGGGTGCTGGAAGAGTTGAAGGAATTATCGACTTATCAGTGTTATGTCGTCCTACAGAAGAAAAGCTGATTTAAGTCGGTGTAACCATTGACTTTGAGCTGTTCTGTAATGAGCAAAGTAAAGTGCTTGATAGTAGGCTCCAACACTTTGAATGCATGGCTGCTGTAAATAAGATGTTTTCCTCATTAAAATTTGCCTTTTGGATTAAATATTTGTGTCCAGTAAGAGGCTATCCCCCAATGAGGCCAGAGTTTCTTTTAAAAACGTCATAACAATATTCGGCTTATAGATTTCTCTTCCTGGAAATGAAATAGGAAACAACTGGGAGAAAGAAAAAGCATTTCCAACTCTAAGAGGTACAATTTTTTTTTTATCATTTATATATACACGTTTAAACTATAAGATACTTTTTAGTTTGCAAAACTATACGTGAAAGAATAAAAAAAAACAATCATTACTATTTTTCTTTACTTTTTCTTTCAAAAATTGCCTGCTTAAAATTGTAAAAATTAAAAATATCTGTCATTATTATTCCACTTGTAAAAAATATTCTCAAAAAAAACTTACAATAAAAATAAATTTTAATTTTAAGGTTCTGAAATAAGAATGTTTTTTTATAATATTTCTAATTATAAATGAATTAAATGAAGGATTTAAATTAACATGTGATGAAGGAATAAATTAATCACTCACACTTTTCAAGACACATAACAGTATTCAAAATTAAAATACTTATTTGAAGTAAATTTTTAATTGAGTATTTTAGGTTGAATTCTCAAATAAATCTAAATTTCTAATACGTTTTTCAGGAATTTTTGAAGAAAATATCAATTTTATTCATTCACTATAAAGAAGAAAACTAATAATTTAATTATAATGAAACTTAGTACGCAATGAAATTAGAGCAAATAACATATTTTTATTTGCGTATGTTGAGAAAGGAATAAAGAGCGTAGTTAGATATTCCAGAAAAATATAATTTTGTCAGATAAATATTTTAGACACAAATCGTGAATAGAAAAATTACTGTAAAATTTAAATACCTATGCAAGGCTTTTTAGTGAAAGAATTTATCTCTTTTCCTTCATCTATTTTATCTCAGAAAATATATTATTCAATAGAATACAATAGCAATCAAAATTAAACAATGATTTCCATTTGAATTAATTTATTCTTCATGTTCTAAGCCAATGTAATGTAACTGTACTCGTGTTCCATGACTCAAGGAAATGCGTGGGAAGCTCTCAAATCATAAAAGTCTGATATTCTTCCAAATGTGACGAACTTTTCTAAATCTTATATCAACAAATTTTTCTGGAATTTTCTGTACAAGAAAACTATCTTGTTAACACAAGACAATTTTCTTTAAAATTATTATTATTATAATTATTATAATTTTTGAAGAAAAATTCCATTACATGTCAGTTTCCATAATCTTTTCTATCAAGAGCAGAAACAGAACTTAAACAGAATTTTAAATTCAGGATTCCAACGTTGCTACCATCCTTCCAGATTAGTGCTTTTTCTTGCAAAACAGATTATTCAGTTTCATTTTACAAAACTCTTGTTATACATTTTAATGCAATTAGTAAACCTAGTTTTATGTATGATTAGGGAAATACAAATCTTAAAATGAAATAAACTGCATAAAATTAGTATTACCTACTATACATAACTACAAAAGTCAATTTTTGGGAAGTGCTTCTCCAGCTTTCCCATCGCTTCTCCATGATAACAAATTCCTAACAACTATTATTGCTATAATCATGTTTATCAAATCATCTTAATAATAACAAAATCTAGTTCTAAATAAACTTACTTAGAGCAGGTTCTTAATCTCTTCGATAAACACAGGAAATAGTTAAACATGACAATACAAAGGAAGAACAAGACATGAAACAAAAAAAAAAATAAAAATAAAAATTTAAATAAAATAAATAAAAAAAAATCTACGTCGCTTGGCATAGAATCCTTATTCTGATGTAAGCACATAGATTTGCATATGGTGGGCTACGTATAAATTTATAATTGCAATCTTTTGCCTCCCCCCCCCCCCGATGAACTCTAAAAAGTTCATCGAGAGTAGAGTCTAAATTAAAACTATATTAATTCATACCTTTTCAAGACAATAAGACCAATACCTAATAATGAATACTTAATAATAGAATGTTATGGTTATAATAACATATACCTTTGTAATAACATAATAATGTCAATATTAGTATTACTTTTACATATTAATTTCTAAAAATAATTTTAACATCATAAAAAAGTAAAACCTAAATAAAGATACATATATAAATATATTACTTAGAGTAGCTATAAAAGTACTCATTATTTAAGCAGTAATTCTAAGACAATTCTGTAAAAAAGAAAATATAAAGTTAAGCAATGTTACTAAATGTATAATTAAGATAAATATTAATGAAGTTTAATTGGCTACAGCAATTGGACTGGACGTTCCAAATGAGTTCCAGATGGAAGTCCCACTGTACAAGAGCGTGTCTTTCCATTTCTGCCAATATGAACATCTTTGACGATACCACACTTCCACATTAGCTTCGTCACTTTATCCTCATGAATTTGGAACAATAAAGTCCTTAACTAAGATAGGATTTTTCTTTCTCAAGGTAGAGTGTGATGAGTAGACCTTAATTCTTAAAGATATGATTACTTCAATTTTTCCAAAACGTAATTACTATTTTTATTGATGCTCATATTTTCTGGCGAGGACAACTTACGTTGAAAAGAACAGCGCGAATTGTCTAGGAAAAGACAATATTTGTCTCTTATCAGGAAGTGAACAGGTGTGAGAATCAATAATTCATTTTCTTCATCTATATAAGCTAGTGGTTTAAAGTTCAAAATGGCTTCAACTTCTATGACAATAGTTTCGAGTTCCAAAACAAGTAAGAGATGTTGTTCCTAAAACTTTCTTGAGGTGAGTCTTCACAGAGTGTTTCTCCCAAATCTTCCCCATCAAACTACCTTTTCTAAGATGTTTTTCCAAGTTATTCTTTGTTCACTAAAACAATTTTAGCGTTATTCTTTACTTAAAGTTTCATTTAAAAGATTGAAATCTCTTTAATGAAATTTTTTGCATTATCTGAATAAATTATTTTACACAGTCCTCCACGGCATATAAATTTCTGGAAGGCTGTTTAAAATGATAATAGCGACATATCAGTTGTTAATTTTAGATGTACACCACGTGTTACGGCTCAAGTAAAGAGTAAAAAATATGATTTCTTTGTTTCTTAGTTTTCGATTACGTAGAGAGAACCTAAATAATCTAGCCCAGTTAAAGCGAATGGAAATGCTTCTCTCAGAAGATCTGGGAGTAAACAAGACACCTCTTCGGTAGCCGCTCTGAATTTCTTACTTAAATATTAAGGATTTTACTCTTTTTCTTACCTTTAGGGATAAAAAACCTTTCTCTAAAATATTACAATGCCCCTGATAACCCAGCATATCCAATTATTTCATGACTTTTGCAAATAATCAACTCAGTGAATTCGTCTTGATCAGGTAGCAACAAAGGACAAAAATATTTTGGTTTATAACTCAAGTCTGAAAACTGTAATAGTCAACCTATTCTGATTAGTTCATTATTATCAAGAAATGGTTTGTACTCAGCTATTTTTTAAAAAACTGATAACTTTTGGTAAGCATTTAAAGTTTTTATTTCTGTAGAAAATTCATTCTCTAGCGTTATTTTAATCCAGAAAGCTTCAGAATTATTCAACTCTTCCTTTGTCAGTAGAGTCCTTCTTTTATATTCCCTTTATTTCTGAAGTTAAAAATAAATTTTTTGATCCATGCAGTAACTCTAAAAAATTTTGTAAAATTATCAATTTTACATATCTCTAATAAATTTTTAATTTTGACTCAATACAACTATCTTGGAAAATTAGGCAATTTTTACTTTTCTTCCTCAACTATCTTCATTTCTGGGTCTAGATACTTGCAGCCAATGATTGCATTCCTCGGAAAGCAAATAAGGCCAGTTGAACCATGCTCAATTTTCTTTCAGCCCTAAGGAATTTTCACCTCTCGTTAACATATCAGATGAAATTTCTTTCCATGGACAGTAATTCTATGCTAAGGGATCAGTGATGCCTTGAATTTCAATTATTCTGTTTCTAACAAATGGTTTTTATCTTTTAGCATTCAACCAGTGAAGTACGTTCATAGAATCAGTCCAATAAAAGCAGTCAAAAGCACTGCAATATTTTAAAACCTAATAGTGGCTACAATATTTTTTCACAAGTGTGTTCTAAGCTTAAAATAATTTCTTTTAATGTGATCCATAATTTAGAATCAATTAAAATATTTCTGCGATGAAACAAACTAAATTCTTAGAATATGCACAATTTAACGCACTTAGTATAAAAAATTTTTACACTTTGAACATAAAAGTAACAATAAGCTATATTTTAAAATAACGTGTGTATCATGAGAGTCATTAAGGTAAACAGTTTTCAGAAAACAATGTTTATTAAAAAAATGCTTTTATTTTATTATGAAAACATTATTAACAAAGTGATTGCTAAGATACACCTTCTATGCCAATTAAAAAATCCTCTGATGCCTCAGCTCTAGCTAAATCAAAAAAGAAAAAATAAATTTAGAAAACATTAACATGAGTAAAAATTATAAGCAATTATATTTTATCATTTATATTTTTAATAAAAAAGTTAAAGATCATTTTAGTGATCATTTGATAAAAATTTACTATTATCATTGATTAATAAAATACTTGCAAATTAAAATGTAATTTATGTAAAAATTTATTTCTGTCAACTGAAAGAAAGAAAAAATTGTTCTAACTTCTATTAACAGAGCGCTATTAGGCACTAAATTTAGCTGAAGGTCCTCACAAAACAACTGTTGCGAAGTTGATAATATTGTTGACATTAATATTGTTTAAAATATTTAAAATTTCTTTATGCAATAAAATATTGGCCTAATAAAATAATAAATACTAATATAATAATAAATAATTAAGTGGATATATAAAAAGTAAACAAGAATCAAAATAAAACTAAATCTTATTCATATTAGATTAAAACATTTAAATACAATATAACTATTAAATATTAAAATGTAAAAAAACAGTAAATTCTAAAGTAAAGAATAATAGAATCCTTGTAGATAACTAAATATTTGAAAAACAATCTGTGAATAAACAGGTTGATAACAAAACAAACATTTTGTATTAATAATGAAAGAAAAATACAAGCAAAAGAATAATATACCCATATAGAGGTTGCTTCTACAACTTAATTATTAGTGATATAATGAAATGATGAAGAATGTATGCTGAGAAGACACAGAATACTTTAGCAAAATAACTACTATAATGTTTTAAATTTTACTGCAGTAAAAATATACATAAAACCAAGTAAAATAAATTAGACTAATCAAAAAAATTAATAGATTAAGAAATCAGCAGAGTAAATGTTAAGATGAGAAAAACATAATCAATAAATGACAGGAAAAATCATAATTTGCTATTTAAAATAACAAACCAAGGAGAAATGCTAGACAGATTATTAAGTATTATTTATAATAAAGAAAAATTACTGAATCAAGGTAAAAATATTTTGAAACACTTCTTTCGTCATGATTAAAACTAAGTTTATATTTATTGTTTTGCGTTTTGTGCTTGTCCAAAAGTATGCTAAATTTGTTTTCAGTGCAATATACATGTTTATCGTTTATATTACAAAAACATGATACATACCTAATGAATAAAAAAAAATTCCTTAAACTTTAAAGACTCAAAATTAATACTAATTTTTATATTCTATATCCTGTCTTGTTTTGAATACTATCATATATTTAAAATTGTTTTTTTGATTATAATATAAAAATGTGTAATGCTAAGATATTCAATTTTAAATAATATGTGCTTCAAAACCATTGAATAAAATGAACTATATTATAAAATAATTGAGTTGGAATTTTGTGGATATTTCCATGCTTAAACTTTAGTAATGAATTGAAATTTGAAAAAGATATTCTTAAAAAATAAAAAGAGATAAATTTAATTATTCAGCAGATTAATTTTGAAATCGAAGATTATGTAAAAAATAACATAAGTTTATAAATAATTAAACCATATTCTATGAGAATAACGAAATATTTTTTTAAAAAAATATATGTAAAAAATTGTAAAAAAATTTTTTTTAAATATTTGAAAAATAAAAATCTAAATTAATAAAAAAATAACAAAACATGAAACATTTTATTTAAAATTGACATTTTAAACTCTGTTTTAATTTTCATATAATTGTCTCTCAAGCAATAAAACTCCATTAAATGTGTCTTTTAACAATTATGTATAGAGAATCTTGTTTTTTAAAAAAATAATATCCAAACTAGATTCAGTTTATATTAAAAGGATTATCAAAACTTCTATATTAACTTTACACTGTACAAGTTATTAGTAGATAAAAATAAATAAATGTTTCATTTTTATCTATGGAAATAAAAAAAAAATAAGTTACAACTGGCTCTTCTTTGATAAGCTTCTGTTTTTTTACTGATAAAACTTAGACCCGGTTTTACATTTAATAACATATTAGAAAGTTCTAATTCTACACCTTCATATAATCAAATATTAAAATGAAAGTAACTTACAATAAATATAAATATATTATATATTAAATATAAATATTATATAATAAATTAAATATTAAAAACTACAATATAAATAATAAAAGTCAAGAGATTTATTTACATGAGGAATTTTGCCCCAAGGCAATGTTAATTCACCATGTCATTTCATTGTAAAACAAAAACTCAGAGTCGAAACTCTGCTGATTAAGAAATATTTTTCATCAAAAATAACAAAAGATTGTGATTATGAAATTCTGTTTGTGAACTTCAAACAGCAACATTTCAAACTTTTTCCATCATCATACAATATCGAAAGCTTTAGTCAAGAGGGTTGACCTTCTTTGTTGATTTTTTTCACTGGCAAAAGCTCTATTGTATAAATTTCTCACCAAACTTTTGCGAAAGACAATTAGCAACACTCACAATGGGCGCATGGGAATGAATAATATTTGATTGATCAATTCTCGATGTGTACAGGGAAGAAGAATTCTGTTGATTGAACTCATGCTTTTCATTCCAAGGAATGTGTCTGAAACCTTTTTAAATGTCAGTTCCGTGAGAGAATGAACTAGTTTGTGTGTGTGTGTGTGGAGTAACTAGTAACATACTTTTGGTAATATCTGCAAAAATCAAACAAACACTTTAACTTCCTTTTTGATTTTGGATTTGAGAGATTTTCAACTTTAATGTTTTCTTCGTCTTTTTGATATCAATCTAACCTTGATTGTATTAAAGAAACAACTTTTCATCAGGAAATAATGTTAGAGGCCATCATTTAACAACCTAAAATTTACATAGACATGCATATACCATCCTTCTTACTCATACAAACAATGGGGTAGGCTATTTCTGCTTCATTTTCTTCAATGAGATCAAATGTTAATGTTTCTTTTATCTATTAATAAACTTTGTTTTTACATGATTCAGGGATACGATTGGTAAAATCATTCTGTTTCAGAACTAGGTTTGAGCATTATATGAGGATTGCCTATTTTAGGATTTTCTGCTTTTCCAATGAAAAGTATTTTTTATATTGCAGTAATAGTTCACACAATTCAATTCTTTGAGCTTCACTTAAATGATTCAGATCTATCTTTTCACACAACCTATACAAATTGACATTGACAAAATTCTTGAGGATTAACCATATTCCCGATTAATAGTATTATTCCCAATGTATCTTTTATACATTGAGAATAATACTATTAATCCTCAAGAATAACTACTACAGCTAAGAAATGGGTATATATAGTATTTTCCGATTTTGTTTCTGCGCACATGTCTGACAATACCATCAGTTAATTTCACTTTATAAGAATGGAAAGGAGGGACTAAAACCATCTCGGAAATCCTCTCCCTCTAACCTTAATATAAAAGACCGGCATGAAAAAATACAGCATTTTTTTTCACTGTTAAAATTTCACATTGTTGACCGCTTATTAAAGAAGTCATCACATGAATTTTGTTTTTCGGCTCCCACAAATAAAGCTCTTACTCATCATTTCTGTCAAATAATCTATTGTCTCCTCCTAAATTTCTAATTGTAAATATACATCATCAGACAAGCAATTGAGAATGCCAAGGAGCCACAAGATTCTCCACCATACAGTGATCTAAACGGTGATATACTCATTACATTGTATGGAATATTAGGGTACGCAAACAATAAAAAAGATAGTTGACAATTCCAAATGGGAGGACCTTCTCGAATGACGTATGTGCAACAGTTTTCCAAAATAGGATTCCACCTCTCAACTAAAGCATTGTTTCGTATTGTTCAAACAAAGCAGGATTTACTATGTGTGTAGTTTAAAATACATCCCATTATCAAGAACTGCCTTTCTTGAGAGTGGTGAAATATTGGTTTAAATTACTCGGAATTTATTTTTATATCGACCTTTGTTAAGTACTTTTTTTTCCGATTTGGGAGATTTTTTATTACAGTCTCATGATGCGACTCTCAGTACAAATACAACATTTGTTTCGTTTTTATTTTTCATTTGTCTTAAATACGGCTAGTTATAATACCTGGAATTTTGTCTCGTGATTTATAAACTCTTTTACTATTTTTACTAAAATTAGAGCATATCTGTGGAAATGATGTAATTTCCAGTGTTAAGAATAGCTTACATTATTTTCCGAAATCTAATAGTTTAAGGCATGTTTGTTCTTGTTTAATATTAATATGAATAGGATTTTTAGCAAAAAATAGAAAGAATAGAAAATTATATACATGGTTGTCACTTTGAAAAACTTTTCATGTTTCTTTGAAATAAATTAGTTTTAATAGTTATTACTCTGCTTTTGTATCATAAAATGATGAAAATTTAGAACCTGCACGCTGTATAACAATAAAATATATTTTCAAATATTTTGATGATACTCAATCGCATTCTAATCTTGGTTTCTAAAATGTTCCAACGATCACGACATGATACTTTATTTGAAGTTAAATAAACAATGCCATTGAGATATTAAACATTACTCCAATAAGATTTAAATATGCATTGAAGATTTGATGTCAACTTGATGATATGGTTGAATTGAGGTTTGGGTGCCCCTTACTCGCCAATTTGGCAATAAACGCGTGAAACGTTTTTCACCCGGGAGTTTTTTTTTGTCCTCAAAGTGCTCTTTATGGCAACCTCCGGAGGAGATAATTCGAAGCGCTTTTTTGTGCATGCTCATTAATTACTCTTTTGCTTTAACCTTTTCATTGGTCTCTAGTTAGTTTATTGATTCACTTTAAGGAATATCATAATCTTTATTAATGTTTCTATTTATTTTTTGTTTCATAATTCGTAAAAAAACATTGTTTTGGTTTTCATTGGAAAAGTGACAATCGTTAAAAACACGTATTTCATTTTCGTCCCCATAACAATGGCGATTTTGAAAACGCGCCAAGCAGGGTACCCAAAGCACATTTTCACCGATGATATTTTCACCAAATTTTCTGGTTGACAGGGTTCTTACACAAGTAACGTAAATGATTGATACAATTTTTCACTAACAGCTACTTCTTTTAGTATCTGAAAATCCTTAACATCTTGCAAATCACAGTACTATTTTCAACTAGTTATTGATCGCGAAGCGAACTGACATGAGTATCATTCAAAAAGTATTTCATTCGGAAAGAGGCTGAAAATTTAATAAGCAAGCCGTCGACGTTAATAATAAGCCGTAGTCGGTATAAATTCACTTGAATTAATCTTGAGTCTTTTATTTTATAATCCTTTATATTATTGCCTTTAATGCAAATGAAAGTGTTATTTGCTTTCTCCTCCTATAAATTTAACAAAATTTCTTCTTTAGATTTATCTGGAACTCGTTTTTCATGCTTAAAGTTCTCTCTGATGATGAGAAATGCCTATTTCAACCTTCTTTTTTTTAGGAACCAGATTTTATAACGTACACACAATATAAATTAAATTTTCACTTAAAGGAATATAATCGTTTACTGAAATATTTCTAATCTCGCAAATATTGGCAATTGAGAAATTTCGGTAACAGTGATTTAATGGTTTGAAAATATATTTTTAATAATGGGAAATCGTGAGTTATATTTAACTATAACCCCATTATATATTATACTTGTCATTCTCTAAGGGGTGAAATATGAATTGCCGAGCTCGTCATTGCTGTTGTTTAATGTATTTGTCTCATTTAATCTGTTTACATGTTTTCAATAAATAAATTTTTTTTAAAGAATAAGATTTTTTTTAAAGAATAAGATTTATTTTTAGAAGAACGTAAAACGTTAAAGATTAATTTTAGAAGAATTTTTCTGAATGCTTCTACTTAATTCCATTGCATTTAAACTCTGCACATCTTTACAGATAGGTCCTCGTCCAGAATAGTTTGATATTTAAGGTAGATTAATTGTGGAGTTTCTGTAGTTTGAGCTGAAAGCTGAAAAGAGTGATGAAAAATGGATGAATTGACTTATTGCAAAATGGTTGATTATCCAGAATCATCAAATTATTTTTTTCCAAGCTCAATGACTACAATTATTTCTCCTGGATGGTTGATATGGGAATAGCTTTAATGGATCGAGGCGCATGGGAATTTATAACTTGACCTGCTGTGTGAGTTAAAAAAAAGTTGTTTTATTTTCTATTGTATAAATACGTACGTCGGTTATATGTGTTCTTATTAACTAGAATAACACTGGTCGTGGGAAATTGTTATGTTTTTATTAATAAATATTTCGTTTTACAGAGGCTAGTCTCATCTTTCTGTAAATTAAGAAAAGGTCTTCTGCCAACTTTAAATTATGAAAATTATTTGTGTTGATATGATAAACAAGAAACTAAATGAAGCTACACAGATAATTCCATGAGATTAGCCTTTTTAATTTCAAGGATTTCAATTTGGTGTTTATTTTGAGTTTCACCAGCATAATAAATAAAACACAGATTTGGTTTATAGAAGGGGCATGTCTCGTATTATCCCCATGGTCGTCATATATGTCAGTTCTCGTAGAGAAGAAATAAGATAAATTCTCCTAACAGTTCTCACTCCTGAAGTGTAGAGGTAAGAAAAATATTAATTTTGCTTGAACATATTTTGGTTTTTTAAAGAATTATATTAATTTTACTGGATAATCATTTAAAATTTTAATGTAGATATTTTCAACGATTGTGTTATTAAAAGATATTTTAATATTACAGTTGTTCTCATTTTTACATTTTTTTGCACTTTCATTTTAATAAAATGTTTTTGTTCTAGCACATGATAACATCTTTGATTACAAATATTGAGACCATGAATGTAAAAAGTATGCACTTATTATTATTATTTTTCAACTTTTGTTAAGGATACATTGAATTTCAGATTGGTCTGATACAGGATAATTCGACATACAGTATCTTTTACTTTTTTGTCATTTATTACCTTACTGGCTATGGGGAGATGTGTCATTTAGAGGTGTACAATTCCAGAAAAAAAGCATCTTTCACACAACACATGCTGTACCAAGATCAGTTCTTAAAATTGTGTCACGATTTAGGTATCTCTGTTTTTCTCATGGTCAAATATCATTTTAGTTGTTCATAAGTAGTAATTATAGACAAAAATCAGCATTATGTTCCAAATGGTAATACACTTAACATTGCATATTCATTGGTGCTAAGGTATTTATTACCTTAGCAATAACACTTAATATATAATAGCAATTTCACTTAAATATAATTCACATTTTGAAAGAATTTTAATTTTTTGAGCATTTCTTTGCTGAATATTGATTGATAAATTCACTGCTTTTTCAAGGTAATAAATAAAAGCCGTTTCATTTCTTCTTTGTCATTAAAGAAAAAAGTTGGTTGGTCGTGTGTTATGGAGAAAGGTCCAAAATAGGACAAAATGCCCCAAGCAAAATTATAAAAGATATCAGTATCTTTAAAGCCAAACAACAGTAAAAACTTGGTAAAAATATACTAATTATTTTGCATATGTATAGTTAAAAAATGCTTAAAATGAACGATACAAATATATAAAATTATAAAAATTTATTCTTTTATAATTTACCTTGTATAATTTAGCATTAAATTAAATCTCTGAAGCCTATAGATTTTAAAAAATTATGATGATGTGGTTCTTTTAAAATATCAGATAAAGATAGAAAAATAACATTAAAAAAAATATAATGCTGACCGTTAAATCATGACCTAAAAATATCATAAACTATTTATCATCAAATGTTTCACATTATGGGTTTTATTTTTTAAAAACAAATGCTCGTGTGTGAAATCCTACTCTAAGGGGAGTTAATCCAATATCTATTATTCGCAAATGTAAAAAAGATTGTGAAATGAGGTATGGAAATACTGTACTCAATTTGTTGTTGGCCTTCACTGCCCATGATTCTTGATAAAGAGAATAAATCAATTTTAACACCTTTTCTCCCATCAACTAATGGTACTGAAGGCTGTAGTGAAGCTGATGTAAACTTCGCTGGTGCATCAACCTTTTCATTGACATCAAGATCTAGGTGATTTGCAATCCAACATAATGTTTGTGCCTCCGTTGTGAGCAAGGGAATCCAATGCTTCAAACACTACAGGATAGTATTGAAAATTACTGTTTCCCAAAGCTTCTAAATATTCAAGTTGTAACTGTACAGAGAGAATGTTTATGGTATTTTGATATATTCACTGGTAGAAGAGCTCAGTATAAAGCTGTAGTTTTAACAGTGAAGATTAAACAGGATGGATGAAAGTTGTAGCTAATTCTATTCTTGTCAACATGTCAAGATATTTTCAAGCCATTTATGAATACTATAGTCTACGAAATGTACTGATAGAGCTGTCGAAAGTAGTGCCTGCTACTTCAGATTTCTTGCTCTGAATTCTTTATAGTTATGGTTAAAGTTATGGTTAAAGTTAAGTTATGGTTATGGTCTGAAGGAATTCTTTATAGTTATGGTTAAATAACGAACCAAGGTGGATGAGTAAAATAATTATTTGCATTAATGCAAACATCAGTTAGGTCAAATAGTAAAGTATGAAATTTAATGGGGGGAAGAAAAGGTGGGACTCTTGATGTTCGAGCATTATACAATCTCTGCAAGACTAACAAACATAGACTGTAAAGTATGATGTGAAGGTTAGGTATAATCTTCAAGTAGCAATTGAGAGGAAAGAGGCATTCGTCGCAGATCTAAAGTCAATTTTTTCCAGACCGCATATGAACTCTGGGTGGGTAATGTTCGGAATGCTCTGCGGAAAACGGAAGATTTGCCAGATCCATAAACACAACCGTAGTCAATGCGAAATAAAATCAGTAAGTGATTGACTTGAAAAAGGGATGCATGATCATCACCCTAAGAGGTCTTTAAAATCTGAGCATATTAAGTAATCTCTTGAATTTCTTTCTGGATGTAGAAAATGTGATAGACTCGTTAACTTTCGGTCGAATACCACTCAGAGGAATTTTATCCCTTTGACGACAGTAATGCATGTATTGTTAATGTATATTACTGGATCATTATAAATACTAGTCTTCCTGCAGGATAAATAAAGTTAATCTTGCTAGGAGATAGAATATGGCCATTCACAGAATACCATATAGCGAGTTTATTAACAGCTGCTTTTAATTGTTTCTAAATTATTTATCTTTGGCAAATATCTTTTATAGATCATGCACATGAAGCGTGCTATGAGCAGGAGATGAAATTTGATAGAGGGTGTAATTGTTGAAAAGGCTAAAATTAGTAACACTTAAAATTGAATCCTGAAAAACACCTTCAGTTTGAATAAAAGTATTGAACATAAATGATCCAATACAAAATTCAAAAACACGGGAGAGTAAAATATTTTCTAGAATAATTGAAAGTGAATCCCGAAATCCAAAATCATATCGTACGGAGAATTCTATAACACCATGTAGATCTTTAGCTTTCCCTATATCGAAAAAAATGGAAACAGGCGATATCTCCTCAATAAAAGTGTTTCCAATTTGGATTTCCAAATAAGTAATGTTATAAAGAATTGACTTACATTTACGGAAATCACTCTGATAAACAAGAATACATTTATTTTTCTAAGGCATATATTATAAGAGCATTTACATTACGTTCGATATTTTCACATAAACAACTCGTTAGATTAATTGCTCAATAACTAAAAGGATCTGATGGGTCGCTAAAAATTCATTCCAAAATATTGAAAAAATTTTTTGTGGTCCAGATCCTACTAAACAAGCAAAGTAAATTGAATAAATAGCCTGGATTTAAGTCTCAAAGAATGAAACAGCTGATTTTATCAGATCCAGGACTGGTTTTATTGGCTTCATATAAGGCTTTTCTGAACTCCAATATTCAAAATTCATAGTTTTAACATAAAGCTTATCTGAGCATTTTCTGCTCACAACTCTTTGTCCTTAAAAACAAAGAGCTGTAAGATTCGGAGATTGAAGCATTAGCAAATATTTCAACAAGGATTTTATATCTTTTGGAGAAGAGTATAAACACCTCTAGTTTTCAATATAAGAATAAAAAATTCTTGTAAAATTCCATTGGCTGTTATCATTTTTCTGAGAAATTACTTATTGGAAGCTGAAGATCCAACTGAAGATATTTAGGAAGACTAAGATTCTTTCTGACTTCAACGATGAGCTAGTGCTTTGACTCTCTTAAAGTCTTTATAGACTTCGATTCTCCGAGTTAGAGTACCTTTAAAAAATTTCCCACAGTGTCTTCTATTTCTTGTAAGTATTTTGGCTTTCATTATTATTCCACCAAGATTTGCAAAACATGTAGGGTGTAGAACTTTTGGGATATCAGCTGCGCTTATAATTGATTTTGTGATTTCACGAACATCATCCATAATATCAATCTCAACAATTTTATAATCAACAACTGCCATTTCTGTAAATAGAGTCTATTCTGCTCAACTGTACTAGTAAGTAAGTAAGTGTTTTCGCTTACTACAATCGTGAGTCTAAGAAATGACGAGAAAAAATTATCACTGTTGTGAAGATCATTTCAGATAAATTTAACAGTGATTATATTAATGGACAATAAATGTCCAGATCAAGGAATAAAGAATTCTTGTAGGAACGTGGGAAAAGGTTTTTTCGCTGGTATTAAATAGATATCAGATGCAGATTAATCAGATTCAGACACATATCAGAAATGAATTGCTTTATCTTACGACAGTTAGAATATGTATCGTCACTTCCCCTTAAATAATTAAGGCTATTGCAAACATTCGACAACAAAAATTGAGTATGCAGCTGATTAACTAATGCATGGAGCTCCTCTGAGAAGATGGCCTAGTATGGTACGGAATATAAACTGTAGATTCTAATCAAGCATGATAAATGAATTCTGTCTGCTACAGCCAGTAGAGTAGTCTTGATTGATGGACAGTGTTGGGAAAATTATTGGATGTAAATATACAAATATCACCAGACACTGCATCACCTTCACCCCAGTCTTTTCGAAAGTATTGAAACCTATGCATGGAAACGTTATTGACAGATATCAGCAAAGTTTCCTTATGCATTACATATGCGAGGACTTAAGCTGAAATTATAGAGTCGATATCATCAAAGTGGAAAAGTAAAGCATAAAAGTTACAATGAACAAAGAAAGTTATTATTTAAATTAGAAAATTCACTTCCCTGAGCTAAAAGGGGAGTTTTCTGCTGATTCTCAGAACGATATATCTTCGTCCAAGGAATGCAGAGCTATAGCATCAGCCTCCAGCAATAACAAAATATTACAGGTGGATATTTTTATGAGCCCTCATGAGAAGATTTTAGCTTAAATGTCTTCACTGGTTTTGATCTAGCCTAAATAGCTTTTTTAAGGCTTTGGAAATTAAAGTTTTTGACTTTAAAGCAGAATTTTGGGATAACTTTGAAAAAGGGGAGTTGTTAAACAATGCGTTTGTATACTACTGAATTCATAGAATTTCCTAGCAGCAGTTTTGTAACTCACACGATCCTGTAGAGTTCAGAAAGTAACTATACTTCTAACAGTCGAATAAGAAATCTTTTGGTTTAATTTAAGCGTGGCAATCTTTCTATAGTACCAATTACTTACCACTCTGAGAGTAAGAAGGTTCGTCACCATGATAGTTGACACATACCGAATTTGCTGAATAGTGCAAACTTTTATAACCTATCACTAAACAGCGTGAACAAGTGATTTTGTCTGTGCAGCACTGTTAGAATATACAAAAGGCTCGCCCTAAAAGCATCTCATTGAGTTTGTAATGAAAGATCTGATAGATAAATTCATATATGCCTATTTGCTGTACCATGAAAGATCAGAAATGAAAAATTTAGAATAAAATGATTAGTATTGATTAACTTCCCATCCTTTCTGACTTTGGTGAATTTAGTGCCCCAGAAAGTTTGGTTTTGAAGATTTCAATGAATACTTGCCCTTCTGCTTATACAACAAATACCTAGCTGAGATAACACCATGAGAAAAGTTAACATTACCATGAGGCATAAAAGTTTCATTCAAATTAATTGAAAATTGCATATTTGCAATAATGGCTACTTATGTATCTAAAACTATTTTCGCTCGTAAATTTGTAGCACGCATTTTTTGGATATATTTCAATTCTCCAACTGCTGATATACTCTTTCTAATAATAAGCCTCTGGTCAAAAGAGGAGACATCTTCTTTGTCTACTTGTGAGCCAGCCACTGATAGACTAAATGACTCTATCATTCAGTCTACTATTAGCATGTGTGTTCAACGCTGTCTAGTTACCATACTGTTCCAAACTAGTCTATCATATTATATTACACAGATTCAAAGTTTTTTTTTTATTTTTTATTTTTATTTTTATTTATTTTTATTTATTTTGGAACAGATCTTAAAGGAAGTCAAAGAATGATTTGAAATTGTAGCATCTAATTATCCATCCTTGGTTAGAAGTTCTGAAGTATATTTCTAAAGATTTGAGTATGACAATGGTTCCACTGAAAGTAAATTTCTCACTGTTGACAAAGTTGTCTGATAGTTTATGATAAATAATCATTTTATCACTAACTTTATTCCAATTACATATGTACTGGATAGAAATATAGCTAGTCTATCATATTATGTATCTAAAGCATCTTACATAAATGTCAGATAAGACCCAGATATATTTGCTATTTTGTTATAGATTCAACAACAGAGAGAGTTGCATCTTTACTGTTAATTCAGATTTAAAATATAGTATTGAAATTTGGGTTCTTAATCCTAATTTGAAGGGAAAAGTTCGGAGTTCTAATGAAGATTCCGCTACCACAATGGTTATTGTTGTTTTTATTAACACCAGTATAAATTTGAATATCAGTTCGTTCCTGGAATTTGGTCAATGGCCTCCAAAGCAAGTTGTAGATACAGGCACGCTATGATATTTGTTAGTATGAATGTTGAGTTCATACTAACAAATATGCAATTCATAGAGCCTTGAGGACATTGCTTAGTGTACAGTTTGAAAATGTACACTAAGCAATGCCCTCATGGCTTTATGTATTGCACCAGTGTCTCTTGGTATCCTGATTTAACACGCCATCAAATGAATTCGAGAGAAAGGACTATATTCTTTGTCAGTTTGCCCAATTGCTAAGGTAAATTGCAGTACAGTTTTGATCTAGCCCAAACTTTAGAACTTGTTATAATACTTTTCAAGCAAAGTGTTTCTTCTTAGTACTAAAGGACGGATATCACATTGAAATATTAACAGATCCATGGTGCAGCAATATCTCATGCCAACGATAATGTGTGAGAGAGCAGTACTTAATTGCATATTTTCTAGATTTACAATTAGTGGGTGATGTACAAAAGTAAATTCAAAAATCATTTTCCAGAATAAGTCTGTTTAGAGAGGCATAAGTTAATCTTAGAGTGTTTGCATTTACAACCGAGTATCTTTCAGTAATACTTTTCAATAAGCCCAATCTTTTTCTTGATTTATTCACTATGTAACTATATATTTCTTACTCGGTATCTCAAGGTCCAAATTATAACCCTGATATTTAGGGTGTTTATTCTTAGGGTTACATTTATCATTCTTTGATTTTGGGCTTATAATTGTATAATCCCCAGTTAATTGTGAAAAAAAGCTAGTTATTAATTTTTATATATTAAAATTTAATTTATGATTCTCAGCAAAACTGATGACCTCTGAAAGGGTGGTATTTATCACCAATTTATTTTGACCTTTATCAGAGCTAAAATACCCTGAGACAATTTTCTAACACATATTTTCTGGAGATAAACTTTAATGCCCTTATGAATAAAGAAAAAAAAGAAGAAATTTTAAGACTGAGTCTTGAGATATACCCTGAAACAAATTAAAGTGAGTCCTTAAATCTTCACTCTGATCTTTTGATCTTTCATGAAGTCATATATCCTAGTAAGTGCTTTGCATTTTATACCAAATATATTGAAGAGTTTAAGGATTGATTTATTTCTTTTGACTCTGCAAAGGCTTTCTGTCAAGGCGAGAAAAACAGCAATTTCCTGGAAGTTGATGGTTTAAAATTCTAAGTCTCGAACTCTTTGTCCTAAAGTATAAAATTTAATCCCAATTGTAGTGTCCCATTAAAAAACCATATTGATCAACTGGGAATAAGTCGTTAGAACCAAGATGAAAAATAAACCTCTCCAATATGAGTTTTGCTAATAAGCTTGCAAGAAATATTTGCAAGAGCTATGGACATGTAACTTTCAAGAGACTTGGCCTTATTGTTCAGTTTCCTAATAGAATATCAGAGCTCTTTCCCAGTCAAGAAGATGTCTTCCAAGTTAAAGATTTCCCCAATATATTCTCTGTTCACACTCTCATTAACATTTGATATCATTTGGCGTTAGATATTATCGGGCCGCTGAGATTTAGTTAGGTTAAGATTGCCAAAAGTAAGACTCATTACATCCATTTTAAACTTATTTTTGAAAATAAGCTTTTCTTATACTTAACTGTAGCAACCATGAACTATTTTCCCAATGAAAGTTTCTGTGCCTTTGTCCAACTTTGTAAAGTTTAATTTACTTAGCCTTAGATAATAAGAAATTAATTTGGGGCTGAAGCTCTTTAGTTTGAGGAAACATGTCCATTATTATCTAAGATGGTATTGCAATCATTCTGTAACTGATGTGTTGTGTTCAAAGATTGTATATGTTTCCATAATTTGGCATTTAGATTTTGAGCATCAATGAATTTGGACAGTTCATTCCATCTATCTCTCTTGATAAGAATAAAAGTATTGTTTTCCTTACGTCTTTAAAACAGGCTTAGAAGCAAATTCCTGCAGTTTGCCGAATAAAACAAGTGCTTGAAGACAGTGCTGTGAATAAACATACTGAAAGGCATTGGTTTACAATATTCAGATCAAGAGATTTAGAGCAATGAAGCAGACTTGTGCCATGCTATCATGGATTTATTTGCATCTAAAACCTCTTTACTACACAGGAATTGCGTAGCTGTAGACATTTTGGCTGAAGGTTTTGGAAGCCGATAAAGATTACTTCCATCAATGACTATAAGCTATATTTTCTGTAAATCATTTTCTTTCTGATTATATTTTTTTCATTCAATTATCATTTTCTTTTTTTAATGTTTGTTTCATTTAAGCTTGATTAATAATATACCTATTTTTTTAAGTTAATCTTTCTTTATAGAGTTCACTTTTTTTTAGTAACTATTTATATTTTTGTAACTAATTGCACTTTTGGTTGCTGATATAGAGCTTTTACGGAAAAAATTGTGGGAATTATTTTACTTGTTTTGCATTTATATTTCAGATTCAACAAATCTTGATTTGGTTGATACATGCATAATCTGCCTAACAGCATCTTTTTCTTATTTACGATTTAAATTTCATTATCTACTCTGCACTGTACTTATTATTCAATATATCGAGATAAAGCTATAATTTTTTTTTCTTTTGTTCACATATACACAATAGAATTTTCCTTTTTTCATTAATATCGTAACAATTGAATAAATTTCAGTTTTTTTTTTTTTTTTTTTTTTTAACTGTAACTTTACCCATACATTAATTTATACTTCAATCATTTGGTTGCAGACTTTTAACTTAAATTTTTGTTCTGTTCGTTACATTCAAACCACTAATTTTGCCTTTTCAGCATTTCCTTGTAAGTTAATTTTCCCTTACATTTCATTTTCCAATTTCAATTTTTTTAAATTATTTCTTATTCTTATGCTGATTCTCTATATCTTAAAGTATTAATTTTTCAATAACTTCACTATACATTCAAAGATTATTTAAACATTTTATGTAATTTCGTGTATATTTAACTTAATGAAACTCAAGAGCTTTCAGCAATTGAGAAATCATTAAAAATTTGAAGATAAAACTTCAAATTTTTAATGATTTCTCAATTAAAATTTTTTTAAGGTGTCGGGAACAAGTCATTTGTGTGCTGTTTATTTTTTAGAATCTTTTAGTAAATGAATTCGAAATGTCTTCCCCTGATGAGAGAAGACAAAATTTATTTCCTTCGTTTTTCAATTTCTTGTTTTCTTATTTCGCAATTCTCCTGCTTTCATAATTTATAATTTTATTTTTCATTATTACTCTAATTGTTTTCTTTCTTTTATTAATGTTTTACCTTATTCCTATTAAAAACGTTTTCCAAATATATTAAAATCTTTTGTAATATATAAATACATTAATATCTTTTGTTTTGTGAATTCCAAGTTTCTTTATTTTCTCACCTATACTAACCATTTCTGAAATATTTTATTTTTTTAAAAACTAGTTAACTTAATTTTTACTTTGATTTATTTATAATTTGACCAGTTCGTTTTAAACTTATGAATTACACTTACTCAATTTGAAAAATCAAAAGTTAAACTTAAAAGATAGAAAACTATTGTAGCTAATCCAGACCTACTGTCCTCTAATCAGTGATTAAATTGTTTTCATGAATCAATAGTAATTTTATACAACACTAAAGCATAAATAATTTTAAAGAAAAACAAATATATTTTGGAGAAGATAACTATGTATTAGAAAAACATTTATATTTCTCTCGAAAATTCTAAATATGTTAATATAGAGCTAGTGGACAGTCAGAAAATATTGCAATCAATTATGTTACAAAAAGTAATCGTTATACTCGAAAAGATAGTGCGTGTATTCTGCTCTTAAACATGCCTTATTAATGAAATCTGAAAGCACAAATGATATAAATGAAATTTCAAATTTTGTGCAGCTTTGAAATCCGAGATAAAGAGATGTGTAAGAACATACATAACCTGTTCACAACTTATTTTCGTCCTTCATTATTTCGATTTCACAATTACAATCGATAACGTTTGAACGATAATTACACTTTCATCATTACTTAGTGAAACATCACAATTTGATCAAATTAGTCTTCTGGTAAATTTTCTCTCCATTTAGTCTTCTGGTAAATTTTCTCTCTATGTAGTCTTCTGGTAAATTTTCTCTCTATGTAGTCTTCTGGTAAATTTTCTTCACTTGTCTGATTAATTAGTTTATTGGCGTTACGTGGCAATACTTCAGAGAATTGTGTTTCAGATACTTTATAATTATTATCAAGTAAAAAATATTACTTAAATAACTTTCTTTTTTGACAAAAAAAATTACAATCAAATTAATTTCATTCTTTACCTGATATACCAACAAAAAATGCAAAATTAAACAGGGTATTTTGCATATATATATATTTATTACATCCCATCACAATTTTTAACCTAATAAGCTCTCTGTAGTTAAAGTCAATATCACAATCATTTACACTCATCTAATACATTCACGTTGTTTTAGGTTCTCATTTGCGAGTTCAGCTACATACATCAAAATCTCTAAGTATCTTTGTGTAGTAAGTTAGGCAGTGAGTTTTAATCTATAATCCAATTTTGCTGGAAAATTCCAGGATGACAGTAAATTCTGTCAAGAGAGACAGCCACATTATTATAGTCTACAAACACGAAAGAAGACTAAATATCTCTACAAAAGCCTATTATTATACTAAATATTCAAAAAGAAACTTGTCAAATACATTTACATGTGTCAAAGATTAGAGTTAATTTAACGAATATAAGGCTGTATGTTGGAACACACACACACAGTATATTTCTTTTTAGTTTTCTCAAAATGTTGCACTGAACAGTAAAAATTTTCATATTTAGGATCAGCTTTATATATATATATATATATATATATATATATATATATATATATATATTTATTTATTTATTTATTTATATTAAATAGTATTGCCTAAATAATATTTTTAACAGTATTAACTAAATAATGGGTAAATAATGACACTTGTTTTAGTGCAAGTTCTGAGGAATAATTGCATATTATATATAGTTCTCTGTGTACTAAGCACAACGACTAATATTGAGCAGTTTTTTTTTTTACTTTATTTGCAAAAATTTTGAAAAATACAGCTATCTTTCTACAAAGGAATTCTACGAAAGTTTCTACAAAGTAAAGAGCTGACTGCATGAAAAGAAATTCAATAGTCCTCATGTTCACTGAATTTTAAAAGAATAAAAAACATTTTGGATCACTTAATTCATACGATATCGTTAAGATATATTCCATTGCGGAAATATCTATTAGGCCACTTGCTTCTCTTAAGTTTTTTAAAAATATTTTGATTTTAAATAATGGAAAAAATAGATTAAAATAAAAAACTAAACTTGAACAATGGAATGTTTGCAATTTTTAAGTTTCTTTAGAAAATGAGGCATTTTTCAAGACAAACAGACAATATTAAATGAAATTAAAAATGCGAAAGCATGGAAGAAAACATCTTTCAATTAATTTGAAATTGATTTATCAGAATTTGTGTACGGACTTCTTTTGACAATTTCACCATATTTTCTAAAACTGAATTCCTTAATGTCTATTTATATGAAAGAATTTTTAGAAAGAAAAAGCAAATACAAAAAATCAACATTTCATTTATTTTTGAGGTAGTAGATAAGAATGCTTTGAAACATTATCTTATGAATTATTTTTAACCCAATTCTTGGCTTTGTACGATAAGATTCTATGTAATCTATGAAATTCTTCATCGAAAAATTTCTCATCAACCTATAATCTGTTATTTTACTTATGTTTCATAATAAAATTTGAAGACAGATTTTTCTGATATGAGTACATTTCTTTTGAGAGAATCAACACATTTTTTTGATTTAACTGTATCTTCAAATATATTTTGATATCTAGACACTGAAGGAATATTTAATTTATTCAGATTTTTAATTTTAAAAGAATCAATAAGATTCTAATATTTCACACACATAGCTCCAATTTATTTTTCATCACTATGTTCTTTCACAAATTTTTTCGATAAAGTATGTTTTTCTTTTCTATTGTTAATGTCTATTATTGTGAAACTATGTACTAGAGAACGAGATTTCCGTTTTCCACTATAAATTTTTAGATAAAGTTTGATAACTGCAGATTTGAATGCAATTGACATTATCTTTAAATTTTTATAGAAAATTTTCAGATAATTTTTTATATTTACATTAAACCAGAATCTACACACTTCTACTGGCTTCTTAATTAATCTTCTGACAAACGAGTTATTTTAGATGCTTCAAATTAACGTCTCTCATTCAATAAAGGAAAAATTTAGCCTTATCGAAAGAAATATTATTAGTTTATTGAAACGAAAAAGTGAAATAAATCAATTAATCATGTTTAAAAGACTTTGTTATTTCTTATACGAAAAAATTATTAAAAGATTTTTTTATCTTCTCAAAGTATATATAATTTCACTTCTTTTCTATTTTTGGAATGTGTTAGAAGACCTATGACCCTCTCAGACGCGATCACAAGTTTTTATCATTCCTAAATTTCTTGTGCATTAAGGGTTTTAAAGGCGTCCAAAGTTAAATCATTACCTAGAAAGTTCATTTTTATGACAATATGAGAATGTTATAAATGTAAATGATAAATTGAAGAGTATAAAGAAGAGTATAAAAAAGAAACGTTAAGAGTTTAGAGACAACAATGCTTCCCATTAGTCAACTAAATCCCTGAGTAAAGTTTTTTTTATTTTAACCAGGGTTGTAGTTTACATCCCTATTCTTGAATGCTGTATTCCTGTTGAGAATACAGAACATGCCTGTAAAATAACTGTTTTTATAAAATATTCTTTCTTAAAATCCATGGCTGGTTGGGTTTTATGGCCCAAGGTCCAAAAAGGACAAGCTGTGCCAAAATTTAAATTTAAAGAAAAACTTGTATAAAACCCAAGCTCAACTTTAAAATGATAAATTAAGTGTTTATAATTCAATTAAAATCTAAATAAATCTCATTTATAAAAGAAAAGTACAAATGGAAATTCACAAAATCTCAACAGAATATAATTTCATATTCCCTGCCAATAATGGAATCGAATGCTCCAAAATGTTTTGACGCAACTGGATGACAATTAAAATTACCATTTTCCAAAGCTTTCAAAATATTCAAACTCATGGTGTACACACAGATTTTATTATTTATAACAGTATTTACGTGCTTAAGAGCACGATGAATGGCTGTAGCTTCAGCGGTAAAAATAGACCAGGACCGATGAAGGCTGTAGCTGAGAAAATTGTTATCAGCAACAACAGCACAACCAACAAGTCCAGCAGTTTTTGAACCATCCGTGATTATTGGTGTATGAAGTGTACAGACAGAGATGAACTAAAAAGATCTGTTGGAAAATAATTGACGTTGTGTCAGGTTTCTTGTAATGAGCAAAAGGTTTAATTATTATCAATGCTGGGTTATACCAAAGCGGATAGGCAAAATGATCGATTGGCTCAACCCATACATTCATTACATAGGCCAGAAAGCCGTAGATGTGATTTGACACGTGTGAGAAAATGTGGGATGCTCATAAGACTGGCATCATAAAATCTCTTAAGAAAAATATTAGGAATCATGGAAAGTAGAGGATGATGAGGATCTATGTCATTTTAGCGTAATAGTTGAGAGACTGATGCATACGTTTCAGGTCTAAGGACAGTTTTTGGTAAATTACATATAAATTCTGGACAGATGATGTGCTGAATGCACCTGGACATATTCTCAAGGCAGAGTGATGGGCATTGTCCAATCAGCGTAAAACAGAAGACCTATCAGATCCCTACACACTCATCTGTAGTCAATGCGGGATAAAATCCATGACTGATAAACCCGAAGGAGTAATGTGTTATCTGCACCCCAAGATGCATTTGATAACACCTTGAGTATATAAAGCGATCGCTCACTCCTCTTCCCCAAATTTAAAATATGCGGAGAAAAAAAAATTAATTTTCTGTCGAATATCACTCCAAAGAAATATCTCCTCATTGTCCCCAGATATGGGTGTGCTGTTGATGTAAATCTCTGGATTATTATGCAGGCTTGTATTCTTGCAAAAAGGGAAACAACTATTTTTACCAGGAGAAAGAGTATGGCCATTCTCAGCACATCATGCAGCTAATTTATTTACAACTTTTTGTTTCTCAATTAACCGAACAATTTACCCCTGACAAGATATTTGCTTGTGATCAACAAACAAAGTACCTTGAATAGATGAAGGTAGGTGAAGAAAGATGCTACTTAAGAATAAACTAAAAAAAGTGAGGCTTAAAATTGAACCGTGAGGTACATCCTTTGATTGTATCAAAGTATTGGAAGAATACGATCCAATACGTACTTTAAAAAAACGGGAGCGTAAAAAATTCTGCTGGAATATCGTTAGATTATCCCGATACCCAATGCTTAGAAAATCTTGGACACAACAGGATGACAGTAAATGTTTAAATTATCTGACGCTTCTAATACACTCAAGCTGTCAGTATAACTCAAAAATTAAAAGAATTTACAATATTCATGAGCTAAAGTGCTTCATAAATTGCAGTATCTTTAGCAGTAAAGATGGCGCAAGATACATGAAGGCTGTAACTATACCTATAGAAACATTGTTAATAAAAATATCACTGCTGACATGTCCTGCTGTTTTTGATCAATCCGTGAGTATTGGTGTGTACGAAGAATACTGACAGTGATGTGGTAAATAATGCTGTAGGAAAACGGTGGCCATTGATTGGCAGGATATTTGACATGATTGACAGGATATTTGCAGGTCATTAACATAAAGGGTATCCTAAACAGGTGATGAAATTTGATGACGGATAGTGCTAGTGTATAGGCTAAAAACAGTGACACTTAAAATAGAGCCTTGGGCTATTCCCTCGGCTTGGATAAAAGTATTGGACAAAACTGACCAATACGAACTTTAACTATATGGGAGAGTAAGACATTTTGTAAAATATAGGGAGATTACCCTTAAAGTCAAAATCATATAATGAACGGCGAATTCCATATTCCCATGTACGTCCTTATACCTTCTTGATGTCGAAGAAAAGGAAACCAGATTATTCATCTGCACAAAAGCGTTGCGGATTTAGGTTTCCAAGTATTTCATATTATCAAAAGTGGATCTTTCTTTTTGGAATTCGTTCTGATTGGCATGTATACTTTTATTTTCTTCTTAGACATACATGAGGCGGGCGTTGTCCATACGTTCGAGAGTCTTACAAAGGCAACTTTTCAGAGCTATTGGTCTATAATGTAAATATTCTGAAGGATTCTTATCAGGCTTTAGAATCAGAATAACGATTACTTAATTACAAAGAAATGGAAATTCATTTTCAGTCGAGATCCTATTATACGAAAACAATAAGTTCGATAGGGAAACTGGACTTAAATGCTGATGCATGTTATTGCTGATTCCATCAGGTCTTGGACTAATATTATTGGCCTGTTTCAATACTTTCTTCAGTTCCAGCATTCAAAATTTACTGTTGTAAGATAGAGCTTGCCTCTGGTTCGAATTAGCTTTCTCACAGCTCGACTATAAGATTTAAATAAGTATTAAATAAGAGTTGTAGATTTTTGTAATATGAAATAAGTAAATTTCTGTGTTTTAAGATTTTATATTCAGTCTCTCCTATTAATGCACTTTTTTTGCAAAATAAGACTTTATTTTTGAAATTATATTCAAATAAAATTCTAGTTTCAAATAATTAGTGTATATAAGAATGAGAACATAATATAAAGAACACCTGTGAAAAAATTAAAAAATTTAATTACTAAGGAGTAAGGCCACCTTTGGCCTCAATGACAGCTTGCATTAGACATGGGATTGACAAATAAAGGCCTAGAACAAAGTTCATCAGAATTATCACACATTCCTCTTGTAGCGCAGTTTCGAATTCAGGCAGTGTGCGTGGAGGAAGAAACCGAGAACGGACTTTATTCTCTAAAAACCACACAAAGGCTCAATGATATTGAAATCATGGGACTGGGAACACTAGGTTAGAAGTTCCACTTCATCAGCATGCTCGTGAAACCTGTTTGAACACAGTGAGATGTTGTCAGGGGCGTTGTCATTCTAAAGCACAGGCCGTTCTCCAGAAGAGAGTCTCTAAAGTATATTGGTGCGCTGAGATGGGAAAAGAATGGTTAGTGCTCTTGCCTTAAGTTCAACATTTCGAATATCCCATTAGGCATGAATGTTTTTACTGATTCGGAATCTATTTTAAACCATATGTCCCGGTCTAATTAGTTCTCGTTTGTAAAAAATGGCAGTTGAGCGATAAATAAAACCAAAGCAAACGAAGCACAAAGTGTGGATGGTCTGTAAGAATGGTTCGATTATGGTTGCTTGGGATTTTCTCCCTCAAGACAAAGATAGGCCCGATTCCAGGGGTAGATATTGCACCCCACACCATCACAGACCCCACTCATGTTTAATAAATGGCACCAGAGAGTCCACATCAAATGTCTCTGTCATTCTTCACCAGAAAACACACTTTCTGTGATTCAGTCCCTCAGGGGGTTTACTTTCTTTAAGTAAACACGGGTGCCACAGTCCCGAAGTACCCCAGTGATCTGTCCTCTTCTTTCTTTCCTTCTCACCGCTTCTCTACTGCTTTTTCTTCCTTTTCTCCCTCATTTTGGTTGCCTCTGGCGAGATTAGGGGCTCCCCTTGAGTAGCTGTCGTCTCTCTGTTGCTATCAGCTTCTCTTGGGGTCTAAATCACCCACGTGTTTGTCGTGCGTGGAGACCCATTTCCCTGGAAAAGAGGGTCCTGGTAATTGAGGCCCCCAGGGACCAACACATTACTTTGGCCTCTGCTTCAGGTAAACGGGAGGTGTGTTGCGATTCTCAGACATCAATCGTCTTTATGGATCAAGCGATTGGTACATCTGCTGGATGACTCTTTAAGAGTGGAGGCCATCACAGGGATGTACTGTGAGCGTATAGGACTTGGCTAGCACTGGTGCAGCTGATCTGCACCCCCTTGTTGGACTCGGTGGTGGATGGTGCGCACAGGTCCTGAAATTTAAATTAATATTCAATGGAAAATAAAAACAAATCTTTTCTCCCTCGGGAGCAACAATTTGAAAACTTAAGCTGCAAATTCCTTATAATAAAAAGAAAGGAGGGTAGTTTTGAAAATGTTTCCCCTTTCTGATAGAAAAAAGAATATCGGGCACAGTAGGGGAAGTTAAAAATATTAGAAAAGTGCGATCTGGTGATTTACAAATTGAAGTTGCCATTGCTACTCAGGCAGCCATTTTGATCAAAATGAATTATCTTGCTAATATAGAGGTAACGGTGTCAACTCCCGGTAGTTTGAACTTTTCAAATTAAATAATAACTTCCTTTGTTTCATGGAACTGCCATGGTTTGCGTTCCCATCATGATGACGTGAAGTCTTTAATGTCAGATTATAACCCCGCATGTGTAGCATTTCAGGAAACATTCCTGAAGTCAACAAACAACATTACTCTGAGCGTGTTCAAATGTTTTCAAAATGACTGTAGGGACGATGGTGCAGTGTCTGGTGGTGTTTGTCTATTAGCATCCAATAAATACTCCAGCACTGTCCACCCATTAAACACTACTCTACAGTCTGTAGCTGTGAGAAATCACATATGATGTTTGATTACAGCCTGTAGTTTGTATTTGACACCACATGTTGTCATCCGCCAAGAGAAACTTGATGATTTAGTTGATCAGATGCCCAGACCATATTTTTTACTCGGTGACTTCAATGGCCATATTACTTTGTGGGGAAGGGATGATACAAATTCTCGTGATCGTCAGATAGAACAGTTTATAACTGATAACTGTCTCTATCTGAATAATACCGAAGAGAAAACTTATTTCCACGTACCCACAAGAACATTTTATTCACTTCATCTGGCCATTTGTTCTCCCACACTTCTGCTAATTGTTAAATTTGTTTGTTGGGAACGATCTGTATAACAGCGATCATTTCCCACTCATTATCTCCCAGACAAGAGGTAGTAGTGTGCAGCAACGTGTACCCACTTCCATGGACACTCTGGCAGATTGGAGGCTATTTATACATTTGTCAGTTGTTGATTTTACAATGTTCATGATCCAAAATATTAATGAAGCTGTTCAAAAGGTCACTGAGACAATTATACGTGCATCTGATACTGCAATTCCTAAAAGTTCCGCCAAAACAGACAGGCGGTGCAAACCATGGTTGGAATGAAGAATGTACAAATACTTACATGAAACAGAGGAATTTAAGGGGGTTATTTAGGAGATACCCCACAACGGAGAATCCTATTGCCTTTAAGAGAGTAAAAGCATTAGCTCGCAGAGCTTGTCGTAGAAGTAAGAAGGAATCCTGGTCTTGATATGTTTCTTCGATAACATCTTTAATATCCAGTAAGCAGTTGTGGAGAAGAGTAAAGGCAGCCAATGGAATTTACAAGGAATTTCCAATTCCTATATTAAAAACCGGAACTGCTGTACACTCTTCTCCTAAGGAAATAGCTAACGTCCTTGGTGAAAGTTTTGCTAGTGTCTCAAGCACCGACTCTTACCTTCGTTTTTAAGGATTAAGAGTCGTGCTGAACGAACACCAATTCGTTTCAATCGTAGATAAGCCTTTCCCTACAACTGCGAATTTCGAAAGTTAGAATTGAAGAAACCTTTACAGAGCAGGCCAATAATACCAGTCCAGGACCTGATGGAATTAGATACCTTATGCTTCAACATTCAAGATTCCCTATCCAACTTATTGTTTTTGTTCAATAAGATCTTGACTGAAAAGGAATTTCCATCAATTCGTAACGAAGCAAAAGTGATACCGGTCCTTAAGCCTGGTAAAGATCCTTCAGAACCTTCAAATTACCAACCTATAGCTCTGACGAGTTGTCTTTGTAAGACTCTCGAACGTATGGTCAACGCCCGTCTCGTGTATGTCTTAGAAAAAAATAAATGTATACATATCAATCAGAGTGGATTTCGTAAAGGAAGATCCCCTCTTGATAATATTACATCTTTGGAGACCCAAATTCACAACGTTTTTGTGCAAAGGAACCATTTGATCTCCATTTTCTTTGACATCGAGAAGGCGTATTATACGTATATTCTACGACCGTACATGGCAACATGGAATTCTCCATTCATTATATGATTTTGGCTTTCGGGATAATCTTCCGATATTCCTACAAAATTTTTTACGCTCCCGTGTTTTTAAAGTACGTATTGGTCACCTTTTTTGTCCACTACTTTTATTCAAGCCGAGGGTGTACCCTAAGCCTCTATTTTAAGTGTCACTATATTTAACCTATACATCAGCACTATTTTTCATCAAAATTCATCTGTTTATGGTACCCTTTATATTGATGACCTGCAAATATCTTGCCAAGGTTCAAACATGTGTTTGATTGAGAGACAACTACAAACAACTGTTAATAAGTTATTGGCATGGTGTGCTAAAAATGGCCATCCTTATCTCCTAGCAAGAGTACTTTTGTCCATTTTTGCAAGAAGACCAGCCTCCATATTGATCCTACCATTAATATAAATAATACACTTATCCCTATAGTCAACGAGGTAAAGTTTCTGGGTATAATTTTCGACAAAAAGTTGACCTATCTTCCGCATGTTTTACATTTGCGGAAGAAGTGCGAACGATCACTTAATACCCTCAAGGTGCTGATCGCACGTCATTACTTCGAGTCTGCAGGTCAGTTATTTTATCTCCTATTGACTACGGATGTCTTGTGTATGGATCTGCTAGGTCATCTGTTTTACGCAGGCTGGACACTATGCATCACTCTGCTTTGAGAATGTGTTCAGGCGCATTCAGCACATCACCCTTCCACAATCTTTATGCTATTTGCCAACAATTGCCTTTAGACCTGAGACGAATTCAGCTGTCTCTCAATTACTACGCTAATGTTATGTCTGATAGACAACACCCTTTACTTTCCTTAGCCTTTACTCTTGCATTGAAGTGATTGTATGTTGCAAGCTCTTATATAGCATCCAACCTTTTCTCACTCGTAATAAAAGTAATCTTTTCTTGACAGACCTATGTGGTGTCCGTTTCATTAAAATGGGCTTACTTTTACATCCACCTTGGTTTGATCCACAGATGTCTTTAATTAATAACTTTGCTCAGTTTCGGAAATCGGACACAACTCCTACGATTTTTCAACAGCTTTTTTGTTCACATCGCTGTCAGTATTCTTCTTATACGCCTGTATTCAAGGATGGATCTAAAATTACAGGACATGTTGGTTGTGGCACTTTCTTCAATAATACGAGTTACAGCTACAACCTCCACGCGTCTTGCTCCATATTTACTGCTGAATCTATGGCAATATACCAAACTCTTCATCTACGAATATAGAAAATTACTATAAATTTGCGTATATACTGACATCTTGAGTGTTATAGAAACGTTAAAAAATTTGAACACAAATAAGCACCCTGTTCTCTCCGAAATTTTCAAAATTGTTGATTCCCTTGCTGGCAAGGGATATGATGTTAAACTCTGTTGGATCTGAAGTCACGTAGGTCTGGAGGGAAATGATAAAGCTGATGCAGCTGCTAAATCTTCATCGGCTGTATTTCGTCCATCTGTCCCTCTTATTGATGTGAGAAAGGTTGTTAAAAAATTTGTTTTTTCTCTCTGGCAGGAGTTCTGGAATATGCAGGTCTGCAACAAACTGCGTGCCATATTTCTATACGTCATCCCCTCATTAAATTTACCGTTACGAAGTGCTGATGTTCTTTTAACTCGCCTTCGTATCGGACACATACGTTTCACACATATACAGATATTTCTTAGTGAATTAAATCCATGGTGTGAAACGTGTGATGAACCATATACTGTCTTTCATATTTTAATTTCATGTCCTGATTTTAACCTTTATCGTTTTACCTTCTTTAAAACAGATATTTTAACTATGTATGATTTGATGGGGGAGTCACCCTACAGAAACCTATTTGCCTTTTTCAAGGCAATTGATTTTATTCATTTTATTTAAATTTTATTATTTCTATTTCATAATTTATTGTAATTTTAATTAAAATTTATACATATATTTTTTGGTTTTAAACTTTTAGACATTGAGCTTCGGTTTTGCATTTTTAAAATTTAATTTTTGGTGCAGCTTGTCCTTTTTGGACCTTGCTCCACAAAACCCAACCAACCCACCAACTTCCTGTAATCTAGAATAATATAAATGAGGATTCATGAAACTAGATGACTTATTCCCATTGCAGTTGCAACGAATTAAGGTAATCTCGGCTCAGAATAGCTCTCTACTATGTATGTTTGCAGCATGGTACTCTCGTTGAATAGTTTTTATGGATACAGGCTTTTGAAGGAGCGTATTGATCTCGGACGTTATCTACAACAGTGTAGCTTTCTGATTTCCATAGACTATCCTCTTCAACAAACATCTACCACGTCAATCATGCTTATCGATCACGGTAAAAATAGATACTTAAAAGTGGTAACATTGACTTTCGCCCACTGTTGTGTTTTCAGAAGACATCTTACATAGGTTTGCATAAGCCAGGGGTCGGCAACTTGTTTGTCCTTAAGGGCGCAATACTAAATTTGAAAATCACCGAGGGCGCATATTTTACAGATAATCAACAGGTATAAATAGGCATTAATAAAACAGATTTTTTATAACTTAGTTTTGTTGGTGTCATACATAATGATACATATAATTCAGTGTAAAACTTGAGTGTCCATATTTTCAGCTAATTTCTTATAATTGGGGATATATTTAGAGTTCTCGGTCCTTAAACAATTATCTAAATGTGAGTCATTAATATTTGTTCGGTATTTTGATTTCCAATATTTCATATTTGAGAACAAAGACTCTCAATTGTATGTTGTTGCACAATAGGAATAAATTTTTAGTTCATATTTCCTTAAAATAGGATACTTATTTTCATCGAATAGGTTCCAAAACATTTTATCATTACTATGCGCTTTTAAAATAATATCATTTTGCAAGTTTATTACTTCTAATTCTAGGTCTTCGATATTACGAAGCTCGAAATACACTGAGACTAATTCAAGGACATCATCATCAGTAACATTAAATGGATTTATGAAAAATCTTAGAACGGGTTCTAATGCTGCAAAATTTTCAAATCTAGAAGAAAACTCTTCTATTAGCTTATCTATAATTTCTAAATATGATGTAGCAGTAAAACTTTCATTATTCAAATTTAAACTCTCAACAGTATATTTTATATTTGGGAAATGTGATAATGATTTTTTCAATAGATGAGATTTCAACAGCTCTAACTTGCATTTGAATGCATTTATTGCACTAATCATGTCAGCGATATGCTGATTTTTCCCTTGAATTTTTAAATTTAATTCATTCAACTTTGCCGTTATATCTGTCAGAAATCCGAGATCGATTAGCCAATCCTCATTTTCTAATTGCTAGTAAAATTCGCCTCTTGATGCAATAAATTCCTTTATTTGTGGCAAAAGGATGATAAACCGCTCAAGTATTTTACTTCTGCTCAGCCACCTCACTTCAGTATGTAAAAGAAGATCTGTGAACTGAACGTCCTCATCTTCTAAAAATAATTTAAACAATCTGTGTTGCATAGCTCCCGATCTTATCGAATTAATAATTTTTGTTACTATCATAAATACGTGTTGAAAACCGATTGTTTTTGCACATAACATTTCCTGATGTATGAGGCAATGATAAGAAATAAATTTCGGGAATAAGGAATCCTGTCTACATAAGGCAATAAATACTTTTTTCTTACCAGTCATCGCTGGTGTCTCGTCTGTTGTAATTGACGATAACTTTTGTGTGTACAGGTAATTTTACATCTGTTACATACTTTTTAAAAGTAGAAAGATATCTTCTCCTCTGGTGCTTCCCTTAATTGGCAGAACTTTAATGAATTCTTTTGTTGTAAAATCAGAAAATACTATCGTCTCGCAAATTGCTAATTGTGATATATTTGTCACGTCTGTCGATTCATCCATCTGTAGCGAAAATAAAATACAATTTTCCATATCATTAGCTAATTCTACTTCCAAATTCTCTGCAATTACTTCAATTCTTCTAGTAACAGTTCGTGCTGATAATTGTAATGTGTTTATAGCTGAAACTATTTCCTTTTTATTTTTAAATTCTACAAAAAGTGAATCAGCAACTTCTAACATGGATTCTTTCACTAATTCTCCATCTGTAAATGGTTTCTTATTCTTAGTTAGCTGCTTTATGCTGTTGAAGTGGTTTAGCAAAAAAACTTTGCTGGTTAGTTATTGAAGATTTTTAAGAAATATTTTTTTTTCTAATTTCAGAGTTCATTGGATAGTTACTATCAAAATTGGTATAAATGGTCTTAAAATGTTGGTCAATATTACTTTTCTTGGGAATCGCAACACTATTATTACTCAACAAACAAATACACTTCCCTTTGTAATCAACGAAACAATATAGATGTTCCCATTCATCGTTAAAATAATATGTTCTTTTTCTTTTACATTTATCCATGAAGGTTTTTGAAAGAAAAGAATTATTTTGGATTACTTGGTAGTTTTAAACGCACGGTCTACGCATGGTCTATTCGAAATACGATCACACACTAACAAAAAATACGTGCGTGTTATTAGATACGGTCAAGGTTAGCAAACTGTTATTCTATGCACATTCCTAAACTCAACTGACTACTTGCTGTATATCACCGTTTGACAAGAGTAAGTAAATCGCTCTGGCTATCATACATTTACATTAGTCCAGCGAGGGCGCATTAAAAATCGATCGGGGGTGCCATGGCACCAGAGGGTGCTGCGTTGCCAACCCCTGGTGTAAGCTGTCATCATTCTTGACATAGAGTTCCTTGAAACCTCCACAAGATTAGCTGTTATGGACAAGGATGTTCCATCTAGACGAGTTCCTATTATCATGCGTCTTTTTATGACGCTAAGCTTGGACAAAAACATACTTTGATAAGAACAGAATTTTTTCACGCAACTCTTAGATTGCTACATACTTGACTGACGCCTTCCACTTTGCCGACACTAGATGGAGTTGTCGACACTGTTGTATCTCCAGGCAGCCATTCATCGGACAATCAAAGCACGACTCATTTTTGAAAAGGTGTTCTTATTATTTTCTCTTATATATGTACCTTTCTTTTAAATTAGGTAAATAGATCATTAAAAGAACATCAAGTTTCAAAAGTGGTAATTGGAAACTGAACCATATTTGGTTTGTTGTGGTCGTCAGCGAAATTTCAGCTGCAAATACATTTTATTTTTTGACATTAAAAATGTTGGATATAAGAAATTGAAAGTTTATGACGTTTTATTTAAATGATTTTTTATACCTTCAATAGCTCTCTCTCTCTCACTCACTCTCTCTCTCTCTCTCTCTCTATATATATATATATATA